>LTAE01000292.1:71725-94388 GCA_001647135.1 Pontederia paniculata | reverse complement strand
CGTTCGTCCTCAATTCGTTCTTGTGTTCGTCTACGGCGATCATTCTCCTCGCGTTGCTCTCCAACCTTGGTTTGCCTTCGTCTTCTTTCTCTGGGATCATTTATTCCTTTAGCGAGAGAGGATGGGGAAATGAGAAACTAGGGCCGACTGGAGTTATCATGAGGAGAAAATAAAAGTGTCCAGGTTCAATGAACCAAATCAGAGATTCTGGGATTGCCTAATATTAGGGATTCCGGGCAATCAAATCTGGATTCTTATTTGAAATTGGTTATGAGGGCATTTATGGAATTTGAGAATTGGGGGATTACAATATTAATTAGTGATATTTTTTTTATTGGATAAAACAATAAAGTAAAAGATAAAATGTCATTAAATAATTTTGAATGGGAGCGTCACTCACGCATCGTTAATGTCTTCCTTTAGAACTATTAAACATTTTGACATTTCAGCAATCGACTTTTTAGTTATATAATTAAGATTAAAATAGTCATGTAAAAAGTGACATTAATATTTGAGCAATGACAATAAAGGAATTTTCCATATAGATATGATAACATTTTAATTTATTGTTTAATACATATCATAATTAAGCTATAAAATAAACTAAGTCTTTATAGTTCATTATAAAAAAATCATTTTTTTCACGAGGAGGATTATTTTTTGAAGTAATTGATGAGGAGAGGGTCATGAATTACAAAAGTATAAAATAAAATAACCCTGAAAGTAACTCCTAAAATGAATCATTTTGGGCATTGTCCCCATTTTTTATCCTAAAATGAAATTACATGCTTATTTTTCTAAAAAAAAGTAACAAATAAGTTAATTGGTCTAATAGTTAACAAGTTAAAACATTCAAGTTCTTCTATGGAAATACAAACTCTCAAGATCAAATTCAAATTTGTAAATGGTTGATCATGGATCGAAGAAAGTTAACAATTATATAGTTTCAATGTTGATTTAGCCTCTATTTGTTCTGACGAAAATATTTGTATGTCAAATAAATTTATCATTTCTCACTATTGGGGTAATAATACAAAATAAATCAATAGAAAAACATTGTTTTTCTTGATAAGAAAAGTAAGTTAAAAATTGGAAAAATAACTATTCTTTCCAAAAAAGAGAATTCATTTTTCATCACTAATATATCTCCTCTTCTATATTTTAAATCATCCATCAAACAATACATAAAAAGATATCTAAAGTTTTATTTTTCTAAACAATTTATTTTCATCAAAACAAAACAGAAAATTCTCGTGCCTCCGTGCGCTACATGACACTCTTAACAATATAAATATAAAGATACCATTCTTCTCATAACATTATTTTCTTATGATTATTAGTTGCACATCTAATTTAATATTGTATCAGAGTTAGAGTTCCTGAATTCAAATCTCGATGTCACTCGTATTAAAATTAATTTTCTCTTTTAATTGTCCACGTGTTGAGTTTTGAGTTAGACCAAAATTGTTAACGGTCCAAAAAAAATGTTAAGAATATAAAGATAAAAATATTGCTCTTCCTACTTACTTAAATTTTTAGGTTGTACCACATCTAATTTAAGAGACACCACACACTCCTTAGTATATATATATTTGTATTATTTATTTTATATATTCAATGTAAATGATATATTACATTCCAATCAAGCTCCAAATGTCGCTCTTTCTAAGTTCTTAAATTTTTAGGTTGTTGATAACATATCTAATTCAAAAGACACCACACACTCAGCATACATATTTGTATGATTTATTTTATATATTCAATGTAAATGATATATTACATTGCAACCAAACTCCATCCTTATTTATGCTAGAACATGCATTTATACGTTCAAGCTGATGAACGTATATAATTCATCTGTGGCACATATAAATGTATGTAGTCTACGCCAAGAACCATATCATGCAAGTGATCAACAAATATACATATGATAGATAGTAATTATATTTTGAAGAGGACCAGATCGGCATCAATGTCCTCCGGCGGTGCTGCCGGGAACGAATTCTCGGGGTCGGGGAGCGAAAGGGCGATGCGTCTCGCGGTCTCCAGGTAGCCCTCATATCTGCTGGCCGCAACCCCGCCACCTTTGGAGTAGGGACTCCTCTTGTTACCTTTGACGCCGAACTCGCCGCCATCGGCGTTGAGCTCGGCCTCCTGCAGGACGAGGAACTGATGCTTGAGCGTGCGCTTGCGGAAGGTCCAGTCGCCGGACGTCCAGTCGTACTGGTAGAGAGGAAGGAAACGGTGGCCGTGCTCGGCCACGAACTCGATGGCGGCGAGGATGAACTCGAACTCCTCCTTGGCCGTATAGTACGTGAAGCTGACCCTCGTCCATCCGGGCTTCACGCCACTGTAACCCTGCAACCCAAACGCGAACAAGACGATGAAATCGCGGATATATCGTCGGGAGCATCATGACGACGTACCTTCCGAATAACCTCACGAAGGCGAAGTGAGAGCGATTCGTCTACTCCGAGGAGGAGGTGGGCGTAGGGACCGGCGCACGCGCACCCGCCGCGAGCCTGGATGCCGAAGAGGTCATTGAGCAGCTTGGCGACGAACCTCCCATGGAGGGGCTTCGCGCTCCTCCTCAGCGGCAATCCCTCCAAGCCTTGTCGGCGGGCAGTGTCAAGCTCTTCCACGATTTCTTCGATGTCCGCCAGCAGCGCAGCCGGGGGAAACACAACGAAGGAGATGATCGGCAGGCGCTTGGCCTTCACGTCGCCCAAAACCATCACGTTGGGGTTACGAAGGAGCCTCCCCATGGCCGCCTCGGCGTAGAACTGCTCCCGGACGTCGATGGCGTCATGGCCGACGTATTCCTTCACCCAGAAGGCCATTGCAGCTCGAACCTTCTGAATTATGGCCGGCGTTCCACAGTCCTCCCGCTCTTCTATTTGCTCGTGATACAAAGTATCCTATGAAAAAAACACAAATTATATGAGAAACGTATACATATATTGTGATTTCCAAACTTAATTAATACGTTTATATATACCTTCTCGCTGTAGCCATTGACGTAATCAACAGTCCCACCTCCACAGGTGGAAGGAGGAGAAGAAGAGAGCTGGTAGAGGGCCTTGTTCATGAGCAGGATGCCCGGCGTTCCAGGACCTGCGACAAACTTGTGAGGGCTTAAGAAGACTGCATCATATCCTTCCATATGTCCAGACCTCATATCGATCTCCACGTACGGGCCACTGCACGCATGAGAAGAAATCAAACAATTTTGCAGTGAAAAGTAGTTTCCATGATTTGCATGAGTACAAATATATTCGATTCTGTAAGTTGCACTTATGATGCAATTGAGGCATGCATGCGCCATGAGATCAAATGTTTTATATAGTCCTCCATTATTATTATATATCCTTTGATTAGAATTGAGCTCTATGTGTACTAATTATGACATGAGATGTAACACAAAAGTGTAACATGACACTGCTCCCTGTACTTTTTCCTGTAAGTGGAAAACGATCAACTAGTTTTTTTTTATTTTGATAAGGATGATGGATCCACTAGTTGGCCAGTGGGCATGTGGCCGGACAGGATTTTAAGATTCAGCTGTCCAGCTCTTAATTTATATAAATCCATGCATATCCGGATATATGCATGCCACCAAGTTGCTCGATCTGAAAATATATGCTGATCACCAACATGCATGCTCTTAGATCATACTGTCAACATCGATCCTCCATGATCTAATTCTAATTAGTTGCCATGAATAGAGATTCAGATTAGTCATCGAACAAAATTATAATTAGTTGTTCATGTAATTAACCTTGCTGCGAAGTCGAAGCAGGCAAACGCGCCGTGTTGGTGGAGAAGGCGGGCGACGGCCCTGGTGTCCGTGAGGATACCGGTGACGTTGCTGCCGGCGGAGAAGGAGCCGAGCATGGGGCGGTTGGCGTACCTTGGCGTCGCGAGCCGGCGCCTCAGGTCGTCCATGTCGACCTGGCCGTCGGCGCCGAGTCCGATCTCCACCACCTCGGCCGTGGTCTGGCGCCACGACAGCAGGTTGGAGTGGTGTTCGTAAGGCCCGACGAAGACCACCCACCGCTCCTCGTCCCTCAGGCACTCCACCAGCCTGTCCCGCATGATGGACGGCACGGCGATCCCGATCACCTCCTGGAGCCGCTTGACGGCCGCCGACGACCCCGAGCCGCAGAACAGGATGGCGTCGTCCCGCCCCGCGCCCATGCAGCGCTTGATGTACGCCGACGCCTTGTGCACCATCCTCGTCGTCTTGCTCCCCACGAAGCTGTCATCCGTGTGGGTGTTGCCTGCAGTGCGAGAAAACCATCATGCAGTCTATATATAGCCGCCATGGATCAATATATATAATTACCATAAACGGGGAGGAGCTCTTGGACGATGTAGTCCTCGACGTAGCGCAAGCACCTGCCGGAGGCAGTGTGGTCGGCGTAGGTGAGACGGCGCAAGCCAAAGGGCGTCTCGAACTCCTTGCCGGTCCCGATGAGCTGAGACTGCAGCCATGCAATCTTCTCACCGGCCGACGGCGTCCTGCTGCCTGATCTCCCCTCGGACTCCGTCGACCCGAGCGCGCCGAGCGCATCGGCGTGGTTGGAGAAGAAGCCCCGGATCAGTTTGGAGATGCGAGGATGCTCCGGAGCTTCCATGGCGACGCGTCTAATTAACTTTATATATCTCTCTCTGTTTCCCTCGAAAGGTGGCTGCAATTAAACAATGCACTCATATCATATGGCCTTGAACATGCATATAAATAGAGCTGCCCGGCTGCGAAGGTTTTGATGAAGTCCATGGGATGGATGATATGTCAAAGTATCTAAAGTAATCAAGCAATTAAGTAACTTTTTTTTATTATTATGATTCGATCGGAGTGTGACGTGTTATGAATGAGAACGGATGAGTTTATGAAGATTTTTCGTATACTCAATGAATTTAACACCAAATATTATCACTTTCAGTTACATAGAAGCATGCAAATTTTCAATAATTCTTTTTTTCGATTTAAATTTATCGATTTCTAGAAAAATTAATATCTGATTAATTCAGTGTTTAGATGAGTACGATAAAAATAAACTCTAATCAAAATGAGATCACTTAAATAGTTAAATTTAAACTCAATCTTCTAAAATATAGTCCGGAACTAAAAGTAATGATCAATATTTTATTTCTTTAAGCATATTAATCTAAGGGGAATGATATTTTAATATGAACATATTCACAACAACAACAACAAAAATATCGAACACTTTCATATATAAATGAACTCACATTTCTTTTCACTTTATCTAATAAAGGATGAAAGTAATAAAAGAAAGTAGACATCGGTCGTCATGAACTCATCAAATTAATTATATATTATAACTAAACCTATAAAGTAAACACTTAACATTTGTTTGGGTGAGGGGATTATAAGTTTAAAATGGCTCAAGAAAACTAACTCATATTTAGATATATTTTTATAGATGATGAAGAGAAAGTTGTGGAAGTTTTAATACACAATCTAACTCAGACCAAATTGATGATTTTGAATGGAAGGAATAATTATAATACTTTTAAATGAAAGGACTAATTATAATGCTTTTAAATGAGATATAATATGTTTGTTTAATTGATAAGACCATCTTATTATTAATGATTTTGTTTCATGCAAACTAGTTGAGAGTTTAATTAAAATATTCATTAACAATAAAAAAAACATATTTAAAATATGTTAATTTTACCTTTAAATGACATATAATATGTTTGTTTAACTAATGTAAGACCATCTTATTATTAGTTATTTCGGTATCCAGTTCGAACTGCATGCGAAGACTAGAACTTTATTTTCAAAACTCTTATTCGGTACAGCCCTTGGTCACTGCATGATATTTTTTGTTGTTTTTGTAGAAAAAAACATGCAATTCAAAGAATATTGAGATTATGATCCTCGAAAATTTGCCGACAAATTTTTTGGTCTAGCACGTTACTCTCTACGGATAGAAAAAAAAACACGCACTAAATGACACAAAAAGAAAAAAAACTAATGTGGATGTTTCTTGCTGGTGGGGGAGAGAGAGAGAGAGAGAGAGCAAAGAGAACTATAAAGGTAGAGAATAGCTCAGACAGAAAACTCATCATTCATGCATGCAGAAGAGAGAGAGAGAGAGAACAAAGAGACATAAGGTTAGAAAATAGCTCAAATAGATGACCCATCATCCATGCAGGATGGAAGGGGAGAGAGAGAGAGAAATCAAACAAAGCCTCAACTAAAGTGTGTACTGTCTATCAACTATTTGATGAGTAATTTTTAAATTTGATACTTTATTTTTATATAAAATTTTAAATTGGTGTCCTAACTTCATTTTGTAATTAATTGATATTTCAACTATATAATTATTTTAAATTTAATCTCATTTGCTTATTATAATATATTTTTGTTTATGTGACAATCATATCATATATTTTAATGAATGACTTATTAAGATCATAACTAAATTAGCTGAAATTTGAATTAATACCTCCAACTTAAAAGGATTATAAACATAAAAGAAATAAATAATTATTGAAAATAATCTTTTTTATATAAATATTTGTTTAAGTTCGAGTGATTTTTAATATATCCGAGTAGAAATCACATGTGTTTTAATTATATTTGTATATTATAATATATTTTAATTGATGTGACAATTAATAGATAATTTATTAATATTTTTCTATAAAATTTTATTTTGTTATTAATCGTTTCCTCAACTATATATATAATTTTCTTCACAATTAATTTTATTTATATATTATAATTATTTTTTGATGATACGTTAATTACATTTTTTCACAAATAATTCTTTTGTGATAGATACATCAATCACACGTAAAAAAATCATTCTAATTTAAAAATATATTTATATAAAAAAGTTTATTTTCGACAACTATTTATTATTTTTACATCTGTAATCCTTTTAAGTTAGAGATATTAATTTATATTTCAGTTAATTTAATTATGATCTTAATAAATTATTCATTAAAATACGTTGCCATATTGATAAAAATATATTATAATATGTAAAAAAGACTAATTTTAAAATGATTATATAGTTTGGATATCAATAAATTATAAAATAAAGTTAAGATATCAACTTAAAATCTTATATAAAGATAAGATACCAAATTTAAAAATTACTCACTATTTGATTGATGAATCTGTAAGATACTTCACCCATTGCGTTGCCTCCCCGGGCACCAACCAAACGGCCGCTCGTTAGGCTTCCTCTCAACCAAACGGTCACCTTTCACTATGAGGACCTTGATCTAAAATTATTAGTCTTAAGTCTAGAATATATATAACTAAAAGCAAAATAAATGAGATATGATATGTCTCATATCTCAATCCTAACTACATCCACATACCATAATGACCTTGAAAGGAATATTAAAAATAAATTATCTCTAAAAAAAACCATAGTTTTAACCAGTCCGCCTAAAACGTAGTTGATAGAAAAATAGACTTTTGATACTATTAACAAAAATAAATGTTATTGTTACATTTCTATTGATTAAAATTAGTTCGAATTTAGTAATTTGATGAGGTTGGAAAACGTGATTAAGTCAAGCCATGCAAACATCTTTCAATTGTGCCTGCATGTCATTTAATTTTTTTTCCCGGCAGTATTCATCATCTAATTAGTAGTAAATGGAACTGAAAGCAACATAAATGTGTTAACCATTTATTTGTATTAATGAACAAAATATTTTTTATGTGTATTAATCAACATAAGTCAATGTAAGTCGTTAAATTAAATGTGTTATCAATAATATTAAAAGTTTAAGTCGATTCGAAGAATATTTTTATATTTATATTTTTAATACTTTTTATCACACTAATAATTTTGATTCAACTCAAAATTCAAAACGTGAATAATTAAAAATAATAATTTTTAATACCAGCAATGAGATTTGAATTATGACCTTTAATTATGATATCATGTTAAAATAAATATGCCAATAATATTAAAAATTGAAGCTGATAAAAGATAATATTTTTACATTTATGTTCTTAATACAAATTATCAGATACAAGTACAATAATTTTTCATTTATATACGTTATGTCTCAAATTAAAATGAACTTTGTTAGAATTTTTTGACTAATAAAATCGGTCATAAATATTTTTTATAATGCATGACCTCTTGTTCTATTTTATTTCTCTCCCAACTTTTTTGAGACGTCACCCCAAGTCCCTAAATTAGATTTGTCCTTAAGGGTGTGTTTGGATCACTCTATTATTTAAGGATTTCAAGGAATTCTTGTGGGAATTTCGGATTCCTTTGTTTGGTTATGCCATATTTAAAAATGTACTTAGCAATATAACATTTCCGTCGGAATGAGATTTCTATGATCTATAGGAATCACATTCCCTCCAATACTTGTGTCAATCTAACATTACTAACTTAATGCTTATGTTTAAAGCAACTATATTTTTTCTTTAACTCCATCAAGCGAATTAAACCAAATGCCGTAATCTTACTTTTCAAAGAATATGATTAATATGAAATAGATTCCTAGGAATTCAAACATTCCTAGGAAAAAGTTGTAGATTACGACTATTTTTAGGAGAAGGCAGTTCCAAATTTTTCACTAAACAAAGAATTAGGAAAAAACAAGTTGTGCTTTAAAAAAAGCATCATTCTCATAGCTACACCAAACGCAGGCTTCATGACTCAAAAGATATGAGTATGAACTATGAAATTAATTGAATATACGTTATAAATATAAATATAATAATATTCTTTTTAATTATTTAATTGAATATACAGTATATCTTTGCTGAATTCTACATGTACATAGTTTAATATTTGAAATATGGGCATGTGACACATATTTAATTAGTAGTATGGATTTGTTTGGATTAGCTTACAAACAAAATTGAAGTATTTGTTCATGTGCGAGAGAACTATACATTATCCGGTTTTGATCCGGTATGCGCCGCCATACGTCATTGATGTCACTCAATTATTATTAGATTAATTTAAGTTATTTGTTTGTTCAACTTAAATTGTATCTTCTTGACATTGTTGATTGGATATCAATAATCTCATGTCTTAAATTGTATCTTCTTAATATAACTTATAACTTATAAGTTGTCACTTTTTAAATGAGGAAAAACTTGAAGTATATGGAGTGGTCATGTGCTCGCCGTCTACGTATTTAGTTATAACTTATAAGTAGTTGTAAGCTGCTGTCCATTCAAAGTAGTTTTGATGTGGATATTAATTGGCATTCAATGGAATGCAACAACTTCAAATGGTCGAACACCTTCTACCATCAGACCATGTCATGTACTTCTTTAAGAATACATGACGTGGTTAAAAGATACTTTTTTATCTAAATAATATAATAGGAGTTAGTAATGTATTTTTAATTTATTTTTAAATTATTATGAAAATTTATATAGATCCCTAAATTATAAAATTAAGTATAAGTCCATCTAAACTTTCTTGATTGACGATTTTCATCCAACAATCTAATATTAAATTTATTATTTTTAAAAATTTTTAAAATATTATTTTATACCTATAATTGAAAAATATTTCGCTCTCTCCTCTCTCTCTCTCTCTCTGGCGTGCAAGCTGGCTAACATGCGAGCTCGCTTGCCAACGAGTACTGCTCGCTGCGAGCATCACCTGCCTTCTAGCCTGCACGTGCATGCGAACATATCGCCTGCTCGCTTACCTGCTTGCCTGCACGCGAGCGAGCTCCCTAATTATCTGCGTTTGCAGGCGAGCATTCCCTGCTCATCTACGTGCGCAGGCGAGCTCGAAAAGAGAGAGAGAGAGTAGAAAGAGGAGAGAGAGAGCACTCATGCATCAACAAGAAAAGAGCGAGAGAGAAGAGAAGAGAAGAGCGAAAGAGAGACAAATAATAATTTAATAAATTAAAATAATTTGAATAAATCCAATATCAGTCTCTTAGATGAAATTTATCAATCGAGATAAGTTTAAATATACTTTTGTTCAATTTATAGTGTCACGTTCTATAGTTTAGGGGATATAAAATTTCATTACAGTTTAGGTGTAGAAAATGGAAATAACCTTTTGATTATAGTTGAAAAAGACATTTTTTTTTTCTTTGGATCTAGTTAGTTAAATATTTACAGTTTCGAATTATATGCTGATACTAAAATGAAAAAGACTTTAAATTTTAGAAAAAAATAAAATTGATATAACAAAATAAAAATTAAATAAATTAATATATATATATATATATATATATATATATATATAATTAGTTTAGAATCAATCAAAATTTCAAAATATATAAAACTTCAAACTACGGATTACTTATCTATAATATCAAACTATAACATAATTTAGTTCAAAATATATATTAAACTATATTATTATATGGATGATTTAAAATAAAAGTATTTCTTTTATCATGTTTGAAATTATATATATATATATATTGAAGTTAAAATCTGAAATTACAAAAAATAATTATTTAAATTGATTGATTTTATTTAAGTTTGGATTGAGTTAAATTATTTTAGTGACTTGAATTCATTGATACAATTTAGTTATATAATAGTTAAATTAGTATCAATCTAGTTGGCCCGCACTCCACTCTGTTCAAAGGAAGGTGTCACGTGGGTATTTAAAATTAGGATACTATGCATGGAAATATATAATTTTTTTAATATAAAAAATGAGATGATATGAATAGCAGTATAGGTAGTTTCCTATAATAAATAAAGTGATAGTACCGTTACGAATTTAAAATTTAAGGATATTCCCGTTACAAACTAAAATTAAAGAATAAATTTTAACTAATGCTAACGTTGAAGGATAGTTAATAAAAATTACTCATAAAGTGAATTGTTATAATCCACATTAAGTTCATTTTTCTCCATGAGGATCTTAAGAGAATTACATTCCCCAATTTGACCTCAAAAAACAAGACTAATCTAATTCATTTCAGTTATATGTTTATAATTAGTCTATTAACTCATGTATTATTAGTAAATTTAATGATATATATATATATATATATATATATATATATNCCTCAAAAAACAAGACTAATCTAATTCATTTCAGTTATATGTTTATAATTAGTCTATTAACTCATGTATTATTAGTAAATTTAATGATATATATATATATATATATATATATATATATATTATCTTAATTAGATACGGAAAATTCGATCTATAGAAAATCGATAGACAAATTTTTCAATGAATTTCCTAGAAACCAAATCCTAATAAATTATTTATCATATGAAACAACTCAATTATAGTTGAACCAAAACTTTGATGCAAAGAAGTTCCAAGCATTATATATATAATTGTCAAATATTAACTAGCAAAATAACATTAATAATATAACTAGAAAACTACACTTTCAAATTATAAAAACAATATTAAATAAATTGGACGAAATGATTAAATATAATACTTTTAAACGAGATATAATATGTGTTATGCGAGATAAAAGAGAGAAATCACCTAGGAGTCATTTGGTTGTGGAATAAATGGGGGAAATATCTACTTACTTCATGAATATAATCAAACACCAATATTTTTAAAAATTAACTTTTTTAAAAATCATCTTAAAATCCTTGAAACCACCAATTTTTTTAATTTTATTTCACAATTCTTATTCTTCTAAAATGTTGGAATTTTTCATATTCCACATTTTTTTTTCTTTTAAGCATATTTCATTTTTTATTTTTATACGCATTCTATTATATTTTTATTTTATTTATAATAATGATCAATCATAAATTATTTATACTTAGAAATGTAATACTATGTGATTATATAAATAATATTTTATTATATGACTTAATACAATAATTATTACTTAATTATTTATCAATCCAAATAATTAATAGTTAATTATTTACTTAATTAATCAAATAATGATTAACTACTATTTTATCATAAATAATAAATAAATAAATTTAAAATTTTTTAATATAATATATTTTTAACACTATTTATTGTAAATATAATATATTTTATTCATGTCAATCCAAATGCTAGATGAAATAAGAATAAGGAGAATATACACAAGAATATCTATTCTTTGTACATATTTTCTTATTCTTCAATCAAATGACACCCTAAAGAAGATATGAGGATTAAAGAGGTCAATTTTTACCTAGGCTACATCCATGGACTATGCCTAAAATTCTATCTTTGAAACAAAGAAAAAATAGATGATATAAAATTCATAATAAATCAAATTCTAAGGAGATTGTATAGGTCCCATTTGGTTTGACAATAAGATCTAAATTAGAGTCTTATTATCTACTTTTTAATCAAACATATTTTATTCTCGTTAGCGGATCCCATAACAATTATTGTAAGATTAAAAAAAAGTATAGACTAACTTAGACTTGCACGAACCATGAATACATCTATTCTTGATGGATTAAAGTCATGAGATTAAGTTGTGAATTAAAAAATCTTTAGTCCAACAATATTCCAGAGATAACCAAACAATCCCACAAATACTCACCATATAAAATAAAAAACATAAAATTTAGAATCGATAAGGCTTTGTCTCTTAGCCAATTAGCCCCTCATAGGAGATCCTCCTATATTCCTTTCAGGCTCGCTAATCGAATAGCGAGACCTTCATATAGGACAAATAATTTTATCGTCCCAATCATTTAAAAAAATGTGATATAAAATAATTATATAAGTTTACTACTTCATTAAAATTCAAAGTATTATCAATAATATATTTATTATTTTTGTTTAATTGATAAGATCATCTTAAAAAATGATGGAGTGCAAAGAATATTGAGATTACGATTCTCTAGAATTTTTCGAGAATTTATTTGGTCTAGCAGGTGACTTTCTTCGGATAGAAAAAACACACATACACACAAAATGACAAAAAAAAAAAAAAGAAAACGGTAACGTGGATGTTTTCTGTTGGTGGAGAGAGAATTATAAAGCTAGAAAATGACTCAGACAGAAGAACCATCATCCATGCTAATACGAAAAGTATATATATATAATATATGACTAAGGGACGTTCATCTCCAAACATGTATCTAGAATCAGGACTTCGACAATGAATTAAACCATTTGGAAGGACAAGTAGTTAAGCAAATAATTTATCTAGTCTATTTTAGAGGTGGTTGGGCCCCTATAATTTGATTAGAATTTATATAGAAGTTTGAATTTGAGGTAAAATTTATAATCTATTCATTTTGCACTGATTGTTTTTTATTTTGTTAGAATTTTATGTATAAGCTTTTTAACTGATGTAGAATCTATTATTCAAGAAGTTATAAATAAAGGAGAAATGAAATCTAATAGCATTTTTATGAGTTAATTATCATTTGATATTTACAAGAAGAGATTTCATGGGCAACAACTTTTTTTTGTTTTTGTTGGAGAACTTAACTCAGTTTAATGGGAGCTTCATTAACGTTTGTGTCCTCTTAGGTGTACAGTTTTTTTTATCAGAACTTTGATACCAATTTATTATATATAATAAAAAATATAAGCTTATGTGTGTGATATCATCTCCCGTCCAATTTCCACATTAATTTATAATTAAATTATTGAAGTCAATAATAAATACATATAACAACAAATAGGCCAAAAGAATCTTCCATTCAAAGGAAGAAAATAAAGCTAGAGATGGAAAAATTTCAGCCTAAGTGCCGTTTTCAGCAACTGCTTATTTGTACTTATTATGAATTTTTATTATTAGAAAAATTACAAATATAAATTTTGCTCATCGAATTTAACTTGGCATCAGGATAATCAGATAGTCATTTAAGAAATCAAAACTTGACTCGTATTAAAGAAATTTAATTTTACTTTTTCAAGGAAAAAGTGCAGTGAATCCATTGATTAATAAGCCATAAGAGTTTTGACATAAAACATCTAACCTGAAAAATATGTGACACGATTGACCTCGGGAATACATGTGTTGTCTCAATAGTAACTTTACATGCATTATTATGTATTAATATAAAGCTGTCAACATTTATACATGAGAAAATAACATTAAAAGCATAAATATTAGTTTGTTCCTAATAGGTCAAACTTACTTGTCAAATTTTACAATCTAAACCAAAGGATGGATGTTTATGGATTGGTCTTGTGCTGGTCCTTGTCATCATCTACAATGATTAGTTAAGTTTTATTATCGTGACTAATAATTTATAGTCATAATATTTTTCGTGACAATAGCTTATGATTATTGATGACGTAATTATTATTTATTTATTACAAATGTTATTTTTTGTGGCAATTAAAAATTTCAATAGTCAGGCAAATAATATTTTTTTTATAAAAATAGTAATATTATTCGTGGTAATTATTATATTCATTTTTTATTGATAAAAGCGTTAAACCATGTAAAAGTCATAAAACTTTTTTGAAGAATAATTGTTCAACCTCATGGCTATTAACATTCTTGGCATAATAAATTTTATTTTCACAAAAAAATGTGATAATGACTGAAATAATTATCACATGTTCATTGTGTTTTGATAGTAATAACCACAAACTATCGATAAGATGTTGTGGAATCTTTTAATCTAAAAATCACAATACAGTATATTATAAAATCATTAACAAGTAACATGTTATAACCTGTAAAATGAATAATGAAAATGATATCACATGGATAATCCATTAAGAAGAAAAAACAACAAAGACAAAGCATCCTCACGAGTTGGTCTATAATAACAATTATCATAAAATGATAGTTTATTATAAACATTTAATTTAAATTGATATTATTTGGATTCTATAATAGTTAAAAGCACTAAAGTAGTAATTAAATAATTAATAAAGAAAGTTGGGGTGAAGTGGTAACTAGCTTTTTGGTGTTTAAATAAATTTTGAGTTTGATATTTTTTGTACGCAAAATATTACCATTAAGATCCGTCATAGGCATATCTTTTTTATTTGAGGCAAACACCGAATTAGTCGGCCTTGACGGGGTTGAGATTTCAATATGTGGCCCGTATGCATAACCTTTTACCATTGCAGGGTGATCAACCCCATTTCTCGGAGGTGATAATCGAAAAAATACTAATTAAACATGTTAAATATGGTGATGAGAAAAAAAGTAAATTCTTAACCCAGAAAACATTTGCTTGGAATTTCGTGAAGGAAAATTCGAGAACAGAAATAGAAGATCACAAATCAAAGTACAGAAAAATAGAGGACACACAAATTTACTTAGGTTCATCTTTGAATTAGGGCTACGTCCTGCAAAGATATTTCACTATTATTATTTTTTATTACAACATCATCATCATCACGCCTGAAATACAAGGAATATTTATAGGTTTCAAAACGGGCTCAAAACCTGAACAAATAGAGAATCTCTTAACCCCTCAGAGAGCGATGCCCGCAACCTCTCTTTTCGCGTATAGGGTCAAATGTCTTGGTAATACTCCAGTTTTCTTAATCTCACGCGAGCGTACTTAATGTGAGAATAAGAGGACTGAAGTATTCGCCAACTTCAAGCATTAAAATGTTAGTTTATGAACCTTTTAACATATGTTCTAATACCTAATTGAATAAAAATAAACTAATTTGTTATGATCCACACTAAATTCCTTTTTTTTTCCTACATTTCTGATAAGGATTTGCTGGGATATATGTGACCTATGATGTTAGCATCTAATTATTTCAATTCGAAAGATAATATATCTCGCAACAATCCGTAGCTAGTGTAACATCATTGGTTCAATTGGGAGCAACAGGCCAATTTACGTGGACCAAATCAAGCCTTGGTCCTCGTTCTTCATCCTAAAAGAAAATGAACATTCCCCAATTTGACCTCGTAAAAACAATAACATGCATGCATCAATCAATCAATTCAGAACACATATATGTTTCAATTGACTAATAAATTAAACTTGATCTCAGATGATTGACGAAGAAATCATGACTGCATGATTTTATTTTCGGATATTAATCTTGACAAAGTCTAGTTCGACATCGACAAATTTAGACTTTGATGTTCAAACCTTCCAATCCCGTTAGCCATTGGTGGCTGCATGCATGAATTTCTTTTCGTAGAAAACATGCAAAGAATCTTTAAGATTATGATATTTGAGATTCTCTATTTTGTTTAGCACGTTACGTATTACGGATAGAAGAAAACAAACAGCAATATTTGCTCGTAATTTGGTAACATCTTCGCAACATCGATAGCCTTTTTCTTCTTGGATTATCACCCAATATCTGAAAGTAATTAAATATATATATATATGACTAATTAGCTCGAATAATTTGGTGTCACTTCAAATAATATGTCTAATTATGATATGTAAGATCTTGAAAAAACTCGTACTCGATTTTTTTTTTCAAACTATTTTTTTCTCATCTAAAGAAGGATAATAAACTTCGAAACATTAATTTTTTTTTCACTTGTCACTATAATATTCGAAAATGATAAGAAATATGCATGGGTATTAGATCATTATTACTCGAATAATTTAGTTCCACTTTGGAAATGATAGACTATGGATATCCATAGTCATTTGGACTAACTTTTTGGACGAAATTATTAAAAAATCATCATTGTACACTAAACGAAACATATGCAGCATCCAATTTGGAAGGACAAGTAATTAATCAAACAATGTCTATTATATCTTGGGGTTTGCCTCATCTTAGATTCATAATAATTAAATTCTTTGAGACTTTGAGTTAACATGTATATAATGTAAGAATTAAATTACACGCAGTATGTTAACGCAAACGATACTTTAATTGTCTCCGTTTCGAAGGAAATAGATGGGAAAGTACACCAACAAAGAGACAAAGAAAACTTAATTCAACCATTCAACTGAGGAATTTTATACTAGTTAACTTGGTATTATATTAGAGCTAGCTACGACTTAATTTAATATATTTATAGTTTCTATGTTGCATTAGTCTTCGGCGTCCTACTTTTTTGTGTTTAGTATGAATATTTGTTAAAGAACATAAATCTTGATTAAGTTTTTAAGTTAGCTGATCGAATTTAATGTGCCAATTAAGAAGGAAGTTCACACAGGCTTAAATTATAAGAAAGTGTTTTCCTCCTTCAATTTATTGTTATAAATAAAATTGTTGGCTCTTCAGTGCCATCTCTAAAGTAAGGCCACTCTAGCGGTGCTTAAGGCTCCTAGAAAATTTAAGGATATTGGTTGCCTGATAATCAATATTAAAGTGTCTCTATTGTCACTTCAAAATACTATTATCACTCTTTCTATTAGTTGTGGATTTTATCCTTGTCTAATAAAAAAAGAATGGCAATAGTACTTTTTTAAAGTGCCAATAGAGTGACCCTTAATATGATTTATTTACCAATAACAATAATTGATAATAATTAATTGTTTTTCTCATCTTCAAATTTCAAATTATGTAACTTATTTTACTCATTATTAGTAACTAATTTTATCTTCATTTTTCAAAGTAATTCGATTTATACTTGTTCCTGATCTTTCGACTAGACCTAGAAATATTCTTTAAAAAACCTTTTGAATTATTTGTAATCCTTCTACTCTTTAATACTTAATTAAACTTGAACTTTAATTCATAGAAGGATCTTGAATAAAAAAAAAGATTCCTTGAATTAATTCGATTTATACTTGTTCCTGACCTTTCGACTGGAACTAACAATATTCCTTAAAAACCTTTTGAATTATTTGTAACCCTTATACTCTTTAATACTTAATTAAACTTGAACTTTAATTCATAAGAAGGGTCTTGAATAAGAAAAAAAAAAGGATTCCTTGGCATGATCTTTAAAGGGCCCACAAAGTGCAGTATCATGGAGGCCTAATTTACATTATCCAAATTGGGCCATGGGTTTCGTTTTTTTTATCATAATTCCTAAATCCAAATTACATGTCCTAATAAAAGTAAATAATTGACAACCTTTAAAATGCTTGATAGATGTTTAAGCCTTTATTTATTTTTCAAGCTCAAACTAATAAAATCTTTTGTAGAATTAACATAGAGGGAGTAAAAAACATGCTAAAAAAGAGAGCCATTCAAAATTTCACGATAACATGAACTTAAAGTTACCAACTCTTAAGCCAGAGATACTTTGAATTCGTATACTTAATTTTGGTTCCATAGTACACTATAATTTATCACAGATCCATTTCGTTCCACCAGTACGTATACAACATTGATCATGGATCAAAGAACTGCGAAAATTATATAATTTCTATGTTGATATGTAGTTTTCATTTTTTTTGCAAAACATGTCAAGATGTACTACAAAGCCAGTGCATGCAATGTATAGTGATCACACTCGTAGACATTTCAGTTAAAAGCCGAACAGATTCGCCGGATCTCGCCGGCAGTTCCGGTCTTCACGTTGATCCTGCCCATCTTCACCATGGACTCGGTGAAGTCCGCTTGGAACGAAGGCTTCTTCTTGGCCGAGCCGCCGCCGCCGCCGCCGACGTACGAGTCCACGATCGTCCTCGTGGAAGGGTCGGCGTACAGCTTCGCATCCGACTCTATCACCGCCAGGCCGGACCGGATGTTGCTGAGTATGCGCGCGTCGAACGTCCGCTCGCTGCCGCGGTCGAGCGGAAGCCGGACGTTGATGTCGCCGCCGCGAGGGCACCGGGTCATGAGCTCCGGCAGGATTTGGGTACTTATTAGCGGGTCATGGCCATTGCCCTCGTTGAAGCTGTAGAGCCTGTCCTCTATGAAGAAGCATGCCGTCGTTCCAATCGTATGTGCCGCTACGTAAAAAAAAAGGTTAAAAGACAGACGCCATGCATGAACAGAAACCCGCCATTATTCTGTGGACAAGGAATTTACCACTGAGGAGCACCAGATCTTTCTCAGACAGGCCCTTCTTTGCAAACTTGGATTTGAGCGTCGCGATCGAGTCGTGGACTTCCGGCATGCTGGCGGCGTGCGAGATGTTAGAAACCCGGCCATCTCTTCGCCCCGTAGGGACCTGGTAAAACGGTCCATGGCTCTGCATGCAACACAAGTGGTGAACAGTACACCATTGTTAGTGTTCGATGCAGTGTTTTGTATCAGTAACTCTAACTTTGTATCAAAATTTTACCAGATAAACGGAGTCGCGAGCGGCGAGGGCGACGATGTCGGCGCAGGAGACGACGCCCTTGCACTTGGCCTCCAGTTTAGCTTTCGCTCGTTCGATCACGTCGAAGCCTCGCAGACCTGCGTGGTTCGGGGACTTGTTCTCCGGTCCTTCGTTTGCCGGCTTCTGTATTAGCACAGATCCATCGCATCCCTTCATGCAAAAGGATCGTGCCAAGAACACAACATTAAAGAGTTGCAGAGAGAGAGAGAGAGAGAGAGAGAGAGAGAGAGAGGCACAACTTTGACAATGCAGTCATGGAAATGGAGCCTCAGCAGGGCGGCAGGCATGGCGGGATCAGAACTGGCAGCCTCTTTAACGACGGAGCGGACGATGCCCTCGGCCATGGGGCAGGATTTGGAATAGAATCCAACTTTAAGCTTGGCCATCGATGACCTCTGCAGTGAGGAAACCAGGAGAAGGGTCAAGGCCAGTGACCAAAACATGGCTCTAAAACCTGTCTTAATGACGATTAGAAGGCCATTAGAGTGAGCTCGGTGTCAATAGAAGGCTAAGCATGAAGCAGGTAAGATCTTGAGCAGCTATACATAGAGGCTCTAGTCAAGATGGAAGAGCAGATGAGTGCAATATGTGTCACTAACTATGAGGGCTAACGAGCAAGTGTCGGACTGCAAAATTGCAAGCATTGTTACATGTGTCCTCCTTGTCCAGTTCGTGGAGTCTGTGAAGCCTTAGATAGTGCTGATCATAACTGTTCGTGAGCTGTGATCAAGCAGTGCATGGGACATATATATATATATCATTACTTTTTTGTTCCTTGAATCCATTTGCTAAGCTTTAGGCTTCCATTTACGAAGCACTGACATGATTTGTAGCCTTGAGTACATGGCCATGTATACATGGGGCGCAAACTGTTTGCATTCTCCCTTTGGCCTGCAGGCGCCTGTCATGCACCCCCTGCGCCTCTGGACGGGGACGCGAACTATGTGCTTGTCTTTAGCATGTATCAAGGATATATATATCAAGCGTGGTTTGTACTTTGTGCTTTAATCTATGCCCATCATTCTGCTCAAAATGATGAAGTTTGCAACTCCATTAACAAATCCATGCCATTGCATGCATGCCTTCCTTACGTTTCTGCTACTATTTTACTTTGTTAATTAGTCATGTTGCTTCATGCACATGAATGGGGTGCTAATGGAGTGCAGTGTCATATCTTAATTTGGGCCTGTGTTTTGCTCCTGTTTGTGCCAGATCTTGGGCTGATCAGCCTTATATCAATGTTCTAGGTTTACAATCCTCACGTCATCTGCCACATCTAGGAAATTATTAGGTTGTAGGAAATTGCCAAATGGAACCCAAGTGCGTCAGGAGGACATGAATGAGGTTGCAGACTTGGGGTTCAGTCCAGCACTCCTTCTCTGGGAGGTATCCAACTCCCAAGTGTCTGATGTCGATTAATGCTCCATTTATATATTCAATTCGTGCAAAGAATGAACTTGTACCGACGATTTCTAAGATATCTCTATTTTCTATACTAATTTCTAAGACTTAATTCATTATATTTTTTATGGATTTTTATAAAGTCTTACGCACAATTTTTGTTCGATAGTCGATATTATAATTTTCTTAACAACCTTACTCGCAGGTGTATGCATATGAATTTGTTAATTATTATAATACAAATCCATCTATTATCACAGAGCAACAGTGAATGGAATTTACAAAGCTCCTGTAGTTTGTGGATTAATTGACATACAATACTAGTATACTGATAATCTAAGATTGAAGAAAGATACATTACTAGGCATCAGCTCTAATATGCTGTACATAAGAAAGATACATTACTAGGCATCAGCTCTAGCCTCAGAACAAGGAAGCCAGGAGGATGGACTCATATTGGACTCAAAGAAGACCTGGTCTGAACTGGATGGGAAAATTAGGCACCACCAAGGCAATTGCAGCAGCATCTCCCCTTGTGCTCTCCTTTACCTTCTCCTGTCCAGTACCCTTCCTTTCTTGCTTTTTGCTACCATTCTCCTCAGACTTTTTACTGTGCTGTTCACCATCTCCTTTCACCGGCTGTTCACCTTCTTCTGACTTCATAGCTTCACAGCACAGAACAGAAGATGATCAGTCTATCTAGCTAAAAGCTTTGAAACCTCATGTGAGTTGTTAATTAAGGTTGGCCATGGCCTCCTTTTATGCTGTGGGTTTGCTTGCAAACCAAGATTCCAAGGCCAGTGTTTGTTGACTAGAAAGGTACGTGCATGCATATTGTGATATATAGATCACTGTCATTGAAACAAATCGTTAATTCTTGTGGCATGACTTTTCAATTCCATGTAGCTTCCCGGTGTCACAAAGGAGGAAGACCTTTGACTTGAACCATGAAAATTAAGAATGATGTGAGAGACTGATCAATGTAAAGCACCTGATTCTATCAAGAACATTGTCTCGATTGTTTGATTAGTGCTGAAGTATTCTAATGGCTATCTTTGAGAGGAAGGATTCAGTCAAATGATTGTTTACGAAGAGGAACTACAAATGTAGACAAGGAGAGAGATGGTGACCATTGGTGTAATGTCTTTGATCATGATTTAATTTAGTTGCAACTACTACATTAATTCTTTAATTGAGAACATAATTGTAGTGTAACAGTAAATAATTCACTCGTAGATCAAAACATTTTCAGTTCTGATTTTTGTCTATGCGCTTTCTGGTGATCTTTATTAATAATTCACTTTTATAAATTAAATTAGATGTTCTATCAATAATTATAAAAGTTTAAATTTTTAGAAAGAACATCTTTATATTTATATTTTTAACACTCTTTTTCATACATGGATCAATTTTGTTCTAGCCCAAAAGCTATATATATTATTTACGAGGGCATTAAAATTTTAAGAATGACAAAATAACATATTTGATTTTAACTTTAGAAGTATATTTATGTATTTTACAACTTCAACTTTTTTTTTAATTATAAAAAGGTAAAAAATTATTTTATGATTTTAGAAAATTTAAAATGCCAAAAAAATAGGCCAAAGCTTTTGGTAAAATTTATTTACAGCTTAATAAAGATAAATAAATTAAGTAACCATAATAAATACTTTTCTATTTAGAAATTTTAAAAAATGCATAAAATATATGAACATATTTATACAAAGCACACGTGTTTCCACTAATTTAAAAATACATGATATAATTTATAAGTAAGACCAAGATGCCTAATTATTTTTAAAGTATGCTCTTAAAATGTTTTTAAATATTTAACTATATTTTTTAAATCACATTAAAAATCATACATATATATAATAAGTTGTAATAAAATAAATAGTAATAAAATAATATTTAGAATATATAAAAAAAGTCATTATTAGTTAATATTTCATCTTTTTTTGAACCTGTTAATTTTTTCTTGAAAATATTAATAAGGTTGTTTATAGTATAAGGGTAAAATAGGAATAATGGAGATGATTAAGGTTTTGAGAGTCGCATTAAGGCCACCCATTATTATTATTATTATTATTATTATTATTATTATTATTATTATTATTATTATTATTATTATTATTATTATTATCATCATCATCATCATCATCATCATCATCATCATCATCATC
>LTAE01000292.1:48884-71312 GCA_001647135.1 Pontederia paniculata | reverse complement strand
GAGAGATATATATATATATATATTTGTGGCTTGGCTTTTGTTGTTAGATATATTTAGTGTTTTTTTAACATTTATTCTTATGTACAAAAGTTACCATAACTAATTAACTATACATGTTTGGATCTTGGTGACGGATTTTCAGAATGTGTTTTTCGTTGAATTTATTTTTTTATGGTTTTATGATTTATAAAATCTTATTCTTCACTGAGCACTTCGTGCTCATCCCCCTACTTTATATTTTTGTAGGTTAGGAGGAGATACTCCTTGGAGATCGATGGTTGGATAATTAGGATGTGTGTGAGAGACTGGAGAGGACGAGCGATACATTCCTTTCGATACTCATTACATAGAGCTAGACCTATTTTTGTTTTCAATCCGAGCCTATCTTATTGTATTACGGAGTATTGTCAACTCCCATTCGAAGCATCTTTCCGTTTACTTTCAATACACTTTAGTTTGATTATGATATGGTTTGTTCTTATCCCATTCTATCCTATTTATTTATCATATGGATTAATTTTTAGCAAAGGTCATGTAGAAATTTTTGACAAATTCACGACAAAATTATTTTGATCATTGTATATTGTAATTTGAATTTGAAAGAGTGAAATTTTACAACAAACCTTATCGCGTCCCGTAGTTGGGTTCGAGGCGTGACACTTAGCTTCGTGACACGTACCTTCCACTCTCTCACCCTCTCTCCTCCATTGCTCCGTGGGCCCCATCTGACTCTCTTATGAATTGATCCCGCACATTGAAGCTCTTAAATTGATGCATTGAAGAAAACAAAATGTGTAACTTATTTAATTATGATTGAAGCAATCATCTTTTCTAAAGATCAAGAAATTGTAACTATAGTGAAAAACCTTTGCAGCCAATCAAATTACCCCTAAGAGTAATGGAACCCTCCCTTAATTTTGGCTGATATTATTATAAATTAAGAATCAAAATGAATTTGAATGTAAATATAAAGATAAACTTAAAAAAAGGACTTTTTCATGAAAAAGATGAAATAATATAATAATAACTCTTCATATAATGATAATTTGAAGAGTATATAATTAATATTAAATCAAATATTAACGTCAAGTATTTGAAAAGTTTATATAAATACTAAAAGTTAAATCTTTTATAAGAATTATAATAACTTTAAAAAACTGTAATTTCTAGATGATATATTTGATTGAAAAAAATCCTACAAGACAATCTCTCTCTCTCTCTCTCTCTCTCTCTCTCTCTCTCTCTCTTTATATATATATTTATATATATACTTATAATAAGAAAAAGATGTATAACTTGTTTTGTCTCAACACATGACTTGTAGATGTCAATAGTCATAGAACTTTAGTTTGTAATAAATTGATTCTTTAATTTTCGTACTTTGTTCATCAAAGGTCTCTTTACTTGTGATAGTAAGTTTTCTAGTTTTCTTTGCATGTGGTAAAGCCACATAAGCAAAAAAAAAAAAATATTAACGTGAAATTTAAATAACTTTTTTAATAGTTTCCTAACTTTACTCAGTTCTCATTTTAGACCTGTAAATTTAGTTTGTAACACTCTTATTTTAGTTTGTAACTGAATGATCTCCCAACTTTACAATTCATTCATAAAAAATCCTTTTATTTAATAATGTCGATTTGCCAAACTTTTATTCATTTGAGAATGTGAAAATTAATATTTCTTTTGTATACATTGTTATATGTATTCATGAGAACTACATGGACATTATAAATATTGTTAGTTTTCATCTACAAAAATAAATTAATTTTTACAAATTTCATTAGAAAAAATGGAGGTCAACAATTAGAAACTTTGATCATGTTAGGAGGAAGATGCACTTGCTGGTGAAATTTGACGACGGTAATCTCATTTTTTTCTAGTGAAATTTGTGAAAACTAATTTACTCTTGTAGGAGATTAAAACTGATAATATTTTTTGTGTTCACATTATTATCATGAATATATATAATAATGTGGACTCAAAGAATAATAATTTTCACATTGGATAAAAAATTGACAAATCAATATTCTTAAAAAAAGGAACCTTCAATAAAAGGATTGTAAATTTTAGGGCCATTTGATTATAAACTAAAGTTAGAGGATCATTTGATTACAATTTAAAGTTATAGGATCAAAATGAGAACTGAGTAAAATTAGATGAATATTCAAAAAAATATTTAAACTTCATGTTAATATTTTTATTTTTATTTTGCTTACGTGGCTCTACCACATGAAAAGAAATCGAAAAACTTACTATCCCAGTAAAAAGGACATTGATGAATAAGTTGAGAAGTTAAATGATCAATTTGATATAAAATAAAATTCGAGAACTAAAGTGGAATCATAATAAAGTTAAGGCTTCGTTTGAATGTTTAGTGATGAAGGAATGATGATGGATGAGTTGAAGATGGTAAGAAGGGTTGAAAAGTTACGGATTGAGAAAGATTATTTTAACTTACGTCTAGATAAAAATAAATGATAATGAATGACATAAGATAACCAACATTTTGTTTGAAAAAAATTAAGATATGAATAGAAAAGAATAATTTAATTAAAAAGACTCTTTACCCTTTCAAATTTTAAGAACGATGCTTATATTTTGATAAATTGCAAAGTAGACAATTAATATTTTACATACTGCGTACAAGAACTTTAGGATTTTTACTTGCATGTATTAAGAAGAATGAGAAAAATAATTTAAAATAATAAATGATACGGAGTAAGTTTGGAATAAAAAGTTCAACACATCCAATTTCACTTAATCGATGGAATATAAACACAATAATTTTAAGGATTATCATAATCTTCCATAACTTTTATATCATCAAAAAATAAATTAATTAAACTTTGATTATAATAACCATTCTAAATTGATCTATTACTAACTCTTCACATTTACTTCTAACCCGTCATACAAACGAGACCTTAAGCATTAGTAAGGGGTTATTCATAAAAATTATTCACATTCACTCTTAACCCGTCATTTAAATGAGACCTTAAGCATTAGTAAGAGGTTATTCATGAAATTACTAGTGTAGCCTATATTGAAGATATATTTTAAATTGATGTCGAAAATTACTAGTGTAGCCTATATTGAAGATATATTTTAAATTGATGCCGAATAATATTTCGATGGGTCTTGAAGAGGCCATGCAAGATGATGCCAAATATGTGTGCATGGTTTTTAAGTTCTTTTCTGTTGCAGATGGTCCATAACTCACTTATAAGTTGTAGCAGAAGCACCAAATTAAATCTAACATTGATAGTGACAAAGGAAGCAGAAATGCAGCATGCCAGCATGTAACATTGATACAAGGAAATGGTCGCCGAATTTAGTTGATTTGACTAGTTGGAAGTGGAAACATTTCATAAGTGAGACTTGGGGATGGAAGACCCAGATGTTTTGAATTTTACTTTTAAATATTTTTAGTTGGTGGATTATAGTTGAGATGATATTATTGAGTAATTTTTAGAATTGATATTCTACTTCACTTAAGATCTCAAGTTAATCTCTTAAGTTTATTTTATAATTAATTAATCTCTCAACTTTATAATCATTTCATAATTAATCTTTTTTATATGTTATAATTATTTTTGGATGATGTGGTAGCCACATCATTTATTTTCATCAATTATTTATTGATGTGATAGCCGCATCATTGACACACAAATACATTTTAAAAAATAAAGAATAAAAATAAAAATATCATTAGAAAATAATATAATAAACACATAAAATTACTTGATAAGATATAGATCTTTATACATTCACGTATGTTTACGATCTTATACGTTCACAAAAATTAATCTAATATTAGTTTAATTTCTAATGTTATAGTTATTAATATTGGAGAAAACATGTGAAGACTAATCATCCTATTATTTAAAAAGTTAATTATAAAGTTTCTCTATCATATTATGATTATCTTAATTTTTTATCATATGTATATAATTTTAATAGTGATTATGTACTTTGATGATTTTAACACGAAAAATAATATAAATTCTCTTATAAGATCATGAATATATAAGATCTATATTTTATCAAATAATTTTATGTGTTTATATGTTATTTTTAATTATATTTATGTTCTTTATTTTTAAGAGTTCATTTGTGTGTTATTGATGTGACTATCATATTAATAAATAATTGATAAAAATAGATGATGTGGCTGCCAGATCATTAAAAAATAATTATAATATACAAAAGGGACTAATAGTGAAAAGATTATATAGTTGTGGGTCTAATTAATTTCAAAATAAAGTTGAGAGATCTAAAGTTGAGGTACCTCTGAAAATTACTCTCATACTGTTATATTTGAATAAATGAGATAAAATTGTTAGGCAATCTAATAATTCAATATGTTTTTTTTATCATGTTATTTTTTTAAATTGTCTTATATTTATTTTGGTTGTAAGCGCTTAAAATGGCCCAAACCAAAGAGAAATGTTAGAATCATTTATCAAAAAAAAATGTCAAAGAATATAAAATATTGAATTACAAGTGAGGTTTATTTTAATGTTTTCATTTCAAACTTGAGGTTTCAACATCATTATATTTATATCTGAGTTATTATTTTAAAAAAATATTTTAAAATGTAATTCTATATAGTATATATTTGTTTACGGAATGGTTCTTCTCTCATTTGAATGTCATTTTAGTAGAGCAGAGTACCAACAAAAAAAGTAAGTGTTATATGTTAGAGAAGTTGTGTTGTTACACATAATAATTTAGAGAAATATTTTTCATAAAATGAAATTGATGAAAAAAAAGAAATAGAGAGAAAGTTGTACTCACAAAAATAACACTTTTCATACAAGATTTAGATTATCAGTTTACTTAACCATCTAAATGTGCTCAGTGCCACAAAATATATTTAGCCCAAAAAAGATCACATAATATTGTTTTTGTTGATCCAACTTTAACTTTTTTATTTTTAAAGTATTATTGTTTTACTTTAAAATATTCTTCAAAGACTATTTGTCTTTGATGAATTACAAAAAAGGATAAAACAATAATTTTAATAATTTAAAAAATAAATAAAATGATAGAAAAGATGGTACACTTTACTTTTGAAATTAAGTGTCATCATTAGATAAGTTTAAAAATGCTAAATGAATAGTAATATAATTAAACGGCTATGATAGATATAATTAAGAGAAGAAATTAAAAATAATCTTTTTTTATTGTCTAAAATATTCAGAACTACTAAGACTCTCAACGAAATTTTTTTATATTTAAAACAAAAAAAAAATGCTTATCATTTCATCTTAACAATCTAAACAAGATCTCTTTAAAAAAATGAGAGGGATCCAGAATTAATTTATCATATGCATTGTTTTTCATTTGCCATTTGTTGAGACACTACTAAGCAGGCAATTCTCATCTAAACATGCAAGTTTACTTAGTAACTTTGGTACAAACTGATCATCAATTCATCATGGGCAAAGAAGAACATAAACTATCAAATGAAAAAGAGCTAGTTCCTGGTAATCTTTCAGAGGGACAGTGCATCACTGTTTGGAAAACAAAACTTGAAAAAGGAAACAAAAGGCATCCTATACAGGAGTCTGAATCAAAGCAAGACTAAGTTCTTGTGATGCAAATTCCACAATGCTGATGACAAAAATAGCAACTCCGGACAGACCCGGACTTTATTCAGGTATGAAGGAAAAGGTGGAAGGTAAATGCTGAGATGTTGCCATTTTCTCTAGCCGTCCATATGGATGATGCACCGGAGGCCCTCTCCCTTGAGCATCAGGTCGAATGCCTTGTTGATTTCAGAGAGTTTCACGCTGTGGGTGATGAACTTCTCTAGTTCCAGCTCCTACACAACATCAATTACATGATCCATATTAACAACAAAAGTTGAAGCTTTTTTTGTTTAGGAACATATAAAGTTACATGCAGACGAAGATAGCAAAGTAATCAAACGAACAGTTTTACCTTGTTCATGTACTTCTCGACCACAGAAGGAAGATCTGAGCGTGGCTTGTAGTTGCCGAAGAAGGTACCTTTCAGGGTCCTTTCGTTCAGAAGGTTAACGGGGTGAGTCTTGAACACAGCATCCTTGTGAGGCACTCCAACCAGTACAGCAACACCCCAGCCCTGCAGCAATCCAGCAACACAATTTCAGCGCAGATAAACCATTTGTCTGAAACTATGGAACCACAAGCTGATGAAATCATGATAAGAACATACATCGTGAACGCATTCGAATGCGGAAATCATGGCGTTAATGTTGCCGGTGCATTCGACACTGCGATCAACTCCACCGTTTGTCATTTCAGCGAGGACCTGTCAAGGCACAATTTTGGTGATAAACTCTTGTAGCTGCTAAGTTTGGTGACACAAAGGGAGTGTCACACAGAACAGACCTCTTGGACCGGCCGCTTGTGATCCGCAGGATTGACAAACTCGGTGACGCCAAACTTCTTGGCTGCAACAGATTGGATGACAGACAGATGAGCAAAATCAAAGTCTGGAACAAAAGCTCATTGAATTCTGAGTTCAGTGATAATTCTAACCTTCTTCAAATCGGGCCGGGTTGAGATCCACACCAATGATCCTGGATGCACCAGAGACCCTTGCTCCTTCAGCAGCCTAAATTTGCCAAGACAGTGCAAAGATTCAATTTAGGACATGAAGCATAGAATTGCCAGAAAGCAGATGAGCTAAGCAGATGAGCTAACAAAAGAGACTCACAGCAAGGCCAACAGCTCCAAGGCCAAAAATAGCAACAGTTGAGCCTTTTCGTGGCCTTGCAACATTGACAGTGGCACCAAATCCTGCACAGCAACAATATTTTATCAGCAAATCAGAGCTTCAATTCGTCAATCTCTTTGAGATTGCAGAAATGCTATTAACATTAGCATCACCTGTCGAGATGCCACAGCTAAGCACACACACTTTGTCAAGGGGAGCCTGGGGGTTGATCTTGGCAAGGCAGCCGACATGGATGACAGTGTACTCGCTGAAGGTGGAGGTTCCGACGAAATGGTAGATCGGCTTTCCATTGATGGAGAACCTCGTTTGGCCATCGGAGAGCATCACTCCTCTGTCAGTGTTGATCCTGAGGACATCGCACATGTTGCTCTCCTCGGACTTGCAGTGAGCACACTCCTTGCATTCTCCTGTGAAGACAGGGAGCACATGATCTCCTGGAGCAAGATCTGTCACACCCTCCCCAACACTCTCCACGATCCTAAGAACACAAATTAACAACAGAAAAGGTTGAGTTGCAAGTACTGAAATCAACAAGATATCAAATAAACATTCCAGATTAAAGTACAACTGATTCAACCAGTTAGCAATGAATTATTACAATAGCACAGTAAACAGAACAAGTCCAGACCTTTTCCTATGATCCAACATTCAATCTTATACATGCATTATGTTACATTTAGATTCTAGAACTACAAGTCAAAAGGGAATCGAAAGATTTGTACATACCCTCCTGCCTCATGGCCAAAGATTCTGGGGAACACGGGAGTTTGTCCCTGCAAATTAACACATTGTTCACACACACTGATGCTGAAGAAATCACAATGCACAAAAGAGAAGGCAAATTACTGCAACACTTATACACGTACCTTGGCCTCCCAGAAGTAGACGTCAGTGTGGCAGAGCGAAGTGTACAGTATCTTCACTCTCACCTCCATGGCCTGCGGCGGCGCCACCTCCACCTCCTCGATCACCAGCGGCTTCCCGGCCTCCCATGCCACCGCAGCTGCATCCGCCAAACAAAAACCTTTGTTAACATCCACAACAAACAAGCAAGCAACACACCAAGAGACAAAGAAATGCACATAAAAGAAGCACCTTTGCATCTGATGACCTGACCAGCTGTGCTTGCCATCTCTCTCTCTCTCTCTCTCTCTCTCTCTCTCTCTGCACTACTACGATCAGTGTACTCGTGGAGAGGAAGCTCAATCAGCAGGAGGGTATATATAGACCCACAATTCTGCACAGAGACGTGCCAAAACCGTAACTTTTGCTGTGTACATTTCACTTCTTCTTTTTTTTATGTTCCTGTGCAATTTTGTTGGCGGCCCTTGGAAACCATGTACCGCGTTCAAATGGAAACCGGGGTTCCGCTAACGTGTCCGTCGACGTCCATTTAATTAACCTGCGCCCGTAGTTAAAATGATGGATTCCTTTTAGATTCTTTGGTCGGTGGGAGGGGAATAGGATAAGGAGGTGGGTATAATAAGATCAACGCCGGTAATTTTACTTCCCCAGTTTCATGGCCGTCGGGAACTGGAATTTTTAGCCGGCGCTTTTTTTTTTCTCTCTCTCTTGGTCGAACTTAAATGCATTGTTTGAAATATTAACCATAAAAAATATAATTGTCATTTAAGTTTTAAATAGTCTTAATTCATTTGTATTAGAAGAAAATATATTTTTATGCTTGAAGCGCATCAATTTTTTTGTAAAAAAAATATTTAGGTTTTTTTATTTAATCTAATTAAAATTACAATATATATTACTTAATATAGAAAATAAATATAAATGGTTAATACTTTGTAGATTTAGATTAATAGGATCGGATTTTTTTTGTTTTCTTAATATCTTTGACATATATTAAATTAGCCAATTAACATATCCCTTTTTTATCATCTAAGATAATAAATCATAAGCTAATATTATTATAAATAAAAATATAGGGCCAAAATAATTTTGTTTTAACAAAATCACACAATTTTTTAGAGAAAATGAATTCTTATTCCGAAAACTAAAACTAAGATTAAAAAATTACAATTAAAATTGTAATTTGTCTAAAGGAAAAAAATGGAACGTGCATTTTGATGTTGCACGTGTGTAGCATAAAAAACTACTAATAATTTTAAATAAAAATATAGTTATACTTATTTTATCTCAATATATATATATATATTTTAATCAAAATTAGTAATAATGTTACAATCTAAGAATATATCGAGGAACTTAGATTTGGTTTTGATTTGAATAATAATTGTTCATACTACAACTACAAAGTTTACAATATACCTCTTTCCATCCAACCCTGAACTTTTAAATTTTTTTATAGTTTTTTTTTCTATAATACATTCAGTAAATATTATTAAAATATACTATTCTTAATCTATTTTACAATCTTATCATAACTAATCTTAAATCGATAAAAAAAACTTTTATAACATTTTGAAAAAAGAGATGTGAGAAAGTTCTAGAAGATGGTAGAAGAATTCATCCTGCACCAGTTCAGCCCCATGAATTGAAGTGCACAAGGTCAAGTGACAAGTTGTTTTGACTTATGCATACCAACTCATTTAAATGGCAACGAGGGTACATGCATACAAAACATAGAAACAATGTGGAAAACAGGGATAGTGTAGTAGCAGGAAAATGGAATTTGGATTTTAAGGATGTTGGCTTGTAAATAAAATTTCAAGTTATAAGAAAAAGATATGTTAACTTAAAACTGAAAAATAAATTAAAGATGCCACGAATTTTTTGAAAGCCTCAAGGTGGGAAAAGTGATATAACATTTTAACACTTTAACATTTTAACCTCGATTAAATCAGCGAGGGAAATCCTTTGGCAGAAATTAAATGGATAAAAATTGAATTTATTGAAATTTTAAGATGATTCTTTTACTTGGATGTAAAACGACAGCATAATTTAGTTTATACACACTTTTAAATAGTAGTCATGTTGTTATTTTTTTCTCTTATATTAAAAGAAGAATTTAGATCCCGTTTGGGAAATAATATTTTATATTTATTAAAAAATAAAGTAAAACTTTTAGATGAAAAATCAGAATACAAATAAAAAATTACCTTTTTTAAAAAAATAGATGTAACAATTCAATTAAATAATGTAATTAAAAATTAGAGTTATTTTCCAAATGGAATTTAAATTTATAAATTGGGGGGCTTCATTGTACAGCACACAATTTGTCTTGTTAATTATAATAATCTATTTCAACCATTAAATTTGGTTAATGGTCTAAGATTCTATCAATGATGGATATGATAGCTTTATAATGAAGTTCTAAAGATGTCCTGTTAAAAAAAAATTATTTGATACACATCATTAATAAATTTATCTTTAGAGTCGAGAAATACTAATCTCCGAATTTACTCCAATTATGGAGGATTCGAAAAAAAAAGTAACTCAAATATTTTTACCTCGTAAATTTATCCCAATTTAACACTTAAATTCTTTTGTTAAACTTCATCTAAAATTTTGTTACATTTTTTAATTATTATAAAATATTAATTTTACATTTATTTTCATATTATAAAAAAATTAAAATAAAACAATAATAAAAATGAATTGACCTTCTTTTAACAAATAGAAAGAGATTGGAAAGTCTACTTAACAAAACTGCCAAGTAAACTCTCTAACAGTGATTAACATTGTTAAATTTAAATATGACGATTTGATAATTAAATATTTAAAAAATATTTTAAACTTTTATATTTGCTTGTTTTGTTAAATATTTTTATGTGAAAAAAAAAGAGGTGCTTCCTAATTCCTAGCTAAGTAAGGAGGAAAAAAAATAGGAGAGAAAAAATATTGACACTTACATTAAACCCTTTTTATGTTTTAGCAAGAATATAATTATTTTTATAATTATTTTAAAAAATAAGCAACAAAATTTTAGTTAAAAATCATCAAATTAGAGAAACTATAATAAAAAAAATTGAATTGGTTTTGAAAAGGGGGGTTTAATTAGGGATCAGATTGGTAAAATTTGGAGCGCCCCAATGTCGTAACACAGGCGGGGGCGGGCGCTCATCACGCATCGAGTGCGCGAGCCGTTACCACTCATCACATCCCGTTAAACTTGCCTGAAGGATCATGCTTTCTAACGGTGCCGTCCGCGCTCTATTTGTAGGCCGCCCTCGTGCCTCCTCCCCCTTCTCCATTGGATGTGGGACTAAACTTTTCCACCGTCCTATTAAATGCACCGTCCTTTGAGCAATGTAACAAGGATTGGTTGGTTTCCCGAACGCTGTGTCCTTCTCAAACTTGTCTATGGGCACCGGACCTTGGTTTTCTGTCTTTTGTTTGCGGTCTACTAATTGTTTGACAGATGTTTTGGAGAGAGAGAGAGAATACAAACTACGAAGTAAAGAGAGAGAGAGAGAGAGATTGATTACAAAGTAATGCCAGAAGGCTCTGCTCTGTGCATGGCCCTCGTTTTGGTTGCCTACTTGTGCAAAGAGTGCGAGCCAATGCATGCGTATATGGTGAGTTGCACAGGCACTGTCCATGGTTTGACACAGGGACGTTATGGGCAGCTCAAGAAGTCGCATTTGCGGATTCTGACCTCTGAAATGTCAGGAAAACAGGGTTTGCTCCTTTAATTTTTTTTCTGACTAATTTATTGAGCTAATTAAGGCCCATGTAAAAGCCCATTAAATTTTCACCAAACATCCATCCATCTTCCCAAAACCAAGTTATGCTTTCATGCACAGCACATTAAAAAAGCACAATCAAACACAGCCTTAAGCTGCGTTTGGGAAACATCTCATATGTGAGAAAAAGCTATCTTGCTTTTATACACAGTGCTTTTCTCTGCAGGATCATCTCTTAGCTTTGTAGGAAAGTAATAAAAACTGCTATATTTTCCGGATTCAGTGCAAAAAAGCAGTGAAAAAAAATCTCACCAAACAATTATAGATGAAAAAGTAAGTTGATCTTTTATAAAAGCTCTCTCCAAAAGCACTTCCAAACGCAGTCTCTCGCACCCCGATTCGAAATTTGGGATAAACAATATTACTCTGATTCTATAGGTCATGAACGCTCGTGTATATATATATATATATATATATATACTTATTAAAATATTTTAAAATTATTTATATTAATATCATAATATCTATATAGTATTTACTCTTAAATATATATTTTTTAAAAAATATATTTATAAATAATGATATTTTTATAAATATTATTTATTAATAATTTTATCATTTTTTTTTTAAAATGTCTTTTTTATTGAACCTCAGAAGATTAGGAAGGGATTGAAGACGAGTGCAGAAAATTTAATTTCATCATTACGAGGATTCGAAATTGAGGCAAGGACGACACATATGTTTTCCTTTCGAATAAGGTCGAGTGTCAATTCTAACTACATATAGAACTATCTAATTATTTATTTTAATTAAATTATTTACTTGGGTATAAATAAAAAAAAAATTAAGTTTTGGGATTTGTGATTGTGAAATTACTTTATGAGCATCTCATGCCCTTTTTATCTTCTTACTGAAGAAAAAAATTCAGTAATTTATTTTTATTAGTAAGGAGAAATCCTAATATCAGCGTAATGTAAGTAAGGTAAGAAAGCAAAACAGCAGGAAAATTCTGAGTTGATAAACATGTTTACTAGTTTAACACTTGGAGGTACTTTCTATGTGCATTTTACTTTCAGAAAAGAGAAAAATAAAAGAATTGTTGGAGTCCCAGGGGATGTCTTTTTTTTATTTATTTAAATTTCTGTGGGCAAATAGCTGTTGTTGGTATCATGATCATGTGAACTATGAAGCATCATATAATCTGACAGCTTTGTAAAGTTGGTTCTCCATCCGATAACTTTGTCATAGAAATGCAACCTTCAAAAGCATCGAGTTGCGAGAAGAATATGGCGAGTTTAGAACTAATTGTGAGAGAGACGTATAGGAGTTAATACAAATCGGCATCATTTAGAAAGAGAAAGAGAGAAACATATAACAATTCAAATGTCTTACTTTAAAAGTTATAACTTATTAAAATGCTTAAAAATAACTAAATAATTTACATACCTTATTATTTAAATGTATTAAAAGTATAAATATTAAAAAAAATATATTAGTTTTTCTATGTTCTTAAATAGGTTGATAATATCAACTTTTACATGATATTAAAAAAAGGTCAAAAAAATTTAAATTTAAATATCGGCATAATTTTATTATAAATAATTTTATCATTCATATTAAACTATAATTAAAAAATTATAAATATAAATATATTACTATGATAAAAAAATGTAGCGTTGAAATATTTTTATCGAACATGTCGTTCAAGTCAAACATTAAGTTTTTATAGCAATTTATCTTTCTAAAATTGTTATTAACATATCTACTTTCATATAATTTGTGCCTCTTTTTCATAACTAAAGAATAGAAGTTGAATACTAGGACTTAAAGAGACAGGATCCATATGCATTCTTTGATAATTTAAGCGTGTTAACTTATTTTTTCTCTTCTCCAAAGTGTTGAGAAAGAGAGAGTTAGAAAGATGTTTTTTGACATTTTCATGATGCCTTTAATACAAGGGAGATGAAAGTATTTTCTCAAACAAAAGAAATTTTTATTAAGAAAAATGGAAGCTACAAAAATTATCGCACAAGAAAATTGGAGGAAAAAATGCAGAAATTTGTATTTCTGAAATTTGTCTCAAACTATTACATCAACTTTCCTTTTATAGCTAACTATATTAACTGCCTCCAACTCATTACATCATACAACTCATACCCACATGGATTAGTTATGTACAAATGTCAACTTCGCTTTCTAACATCTCAGTCAAGTTGACATATTTGTGAATGTTTAACATTCCTAATTTCTCAACCAATTTTTCATGTTGGGAAGATCCAAGACTCTTAGTCATGACATCCGCCAATTGTTTAGTTTAGGAGATGTGTAGCGGCTGTAAAAAAATATCTTTAATATTTTCTCTCACAAAATGACAATCAAGCTCTATATGTTTAGTCCTCTTATGAAACATTGGATTTGAAGCAATTTGGATGGATGCCTTATTGTCACAAAATAATTGTGCTGACTTTAAATAACTCAGACCCAAATCTTTAAGGTCTGCTCTAATCCATACTATTCATAAGTAGTTGCTGCCATGCTCCTGCATTCTGCTTCAGTTGAGGACCGAGATATTGTATTCTGTTTTTTCGCCTTCCAAGCAATCAGATTTTCTCCAAGTGTAACATAATATCCTATCACTGATCTCCTTATAATTAGACAAGATGCCCAATCTGAATCACAAAAGGCTTTGATTTGCATATTTGAATCTACATAAAAGAATATACCATATCCTGGTTGTTCTTTAATATAACTAATGACTCACTTTGCAGCTTCTATGTGTGACTACTTTGGTGCATGTATACACTGACTTAGTGTCTGTATAGAAAAAAAAATAATATTTGGTCTTGTCATTGTTAGGTATAACAAATGTCCAATTAATCTTTGATATATTGAAGAATCTTTGAGCAATTTATTCTTTGTGTTGACTTTGAACAAATCATCGTACTCTTTAATGGTAAATTTTTTATTCACTTCTAAAAGTGTTTTAGAAGATTTAGCTCTTTGATAAGCCTGCTTTAGAAATCAGCTCAAGTGCATATTTCCTTTGGTTGAGTACTATACCTTTCTCTGTTCTCGCCACCTTAATGCCTAGGAAGTACTTGAAGTACTTCTTTCACCTAAATCCTTTATTTTAAAATTGCTCTTCAAGACTTCTTTTAGTTCTTTGATCAATTTAAAATCATTCCCTGTAATTAGTATATCATCCACATATACTAAAAGTATAACCAGCATGTTTCCTATCCTTTTTTGTAAATAATCAATAGTCATTCTTTCTTTAAGAATATATATTTAGAATAAGTGTAGATGTCAACTTATAATTCCATTGTCAACTTGCTTGTTTTGATCCATAAAAGAATTTTTCCAATTTGCAAACTAAACTTTTATTTTCTGAATTTGTGAATCCTTGGGGTAACTCCATATAAACCTCTTCATTGAGATCCCCTTGCAAGAATGCATTATTTACATCCATTTGATATAGAGGCCATGCAAACATTGTTGCCAATGCTAGAATAATTTGAATAATAGTCATCTCGGCAATTGGAGAACAAGTTTTAGTATAATCAATTCCCTCTTATTGATTATATTCCTTTGCCACAAGTCAACTTTGTACTTATCTAAAGTCACATCTTCAAGGTACTTGATTTTATACACTCGTTTGCACTCTATTGCCTTTTTTCTTATAGTAAGGCATCCAGCTTCCAAGTTTTATTATCATCTATTGCTTTTATTTCCTCATTCATTGTCCGGATCCAATGTCCATTTGTTTTTGCTTCTTCATATGAAACCGGCTCTTTGGCTTCAAAAATTGATGTTAGGAAACATTGATATTTTGGAGACAGATGATCATAAGATACATAGTTAGCAATGGGATACAATGTCTTACTTTTTTTATCTCCTTAATGAGAAGTGGATGGCATAGTAGAGAATAATCTTTGTGCCATATAGGAGGTCTAGTTTGCCTTGTTAACCTTCTTATCTATTCCTCAACTGATGTAGTCATATCATCTTGTGATAGAGATGGACAAGGCAAAGAAGATGAAGAAGTAGGTGAATGTATGTCTGGAAGTAAATATGGATTTAATGGAGTATCAAAATGACTATCAAAGTATTGAATATTAGAAATATTTTTCATTATTGTTGCTATGAGTATCAGGATTATCTTCATTGTTCAATTGTGTAAATGTTAGATTATTAGATTCTATGAAATATAAACTGAATTCATTTCTGATACATGGAAAAAAAATTCAGAATTATTGATTGTTGCAACATAATGTTTCTGGAATGGAAAGATATGTTCACTAAATTTGACATCTCGATTTATGAATATTTTTTTTTGGTTTTGAGATTGAGAAGCTTATAACCCTTTTGTGTGGAAGGATATCCCAAAAAAACAGAAGGGATGACATCCAAAAATCCTTAGATGATCATATTGTGGTGGCTTATGAAACAACTCGAGGTGGCATACCATTAATATAGGATACCTACTAATTAAATAGGTTGTTGTTACATTCACCCCAAAAATATATAGAAATATTGGATTGAAACCTCAAGTTTTTAGTTACTTCAAGTATATGTCTATGCTTCATTTTGTCCACTCCATTTTGTTGTGGAGAATTGACACAACTACTCTCATGAAAAGTGTCTAAAGTAGAGAGAAAATTATTTCATTGGTGATTGAAAAATTCTGATCCATTATCAGATCAAATTTTTTTAATAACACCAAAAAATTGAGTTTACATATGCTACAAACTGTTGGAGGTAGTTGAAAGTGTCACTCTTATACTTGAGCACAAAACTCTAAGTATATCTTGTATGGACATCCGCCATTGTAAGGAAGAATCCTTTTTTATTATGTGTATGATGACTATAGGGACCCCATAGATCCATATGTATCAAGGAAAAAGTATTTACAACATTATTTTCACTATTAGAAAAAGGCAATCTATGTTGTTTTGCAAGTGGACAAAGAGAACAATTTATACAAAAGAAGAATAAGAAGAAGACAAATGACTAACATTAGTTTTGAAAGAATTTTAAAAATCATCAGAACTATCATCCTCTTCTCTTGATACAAGATAGTAAAGTTCGTCCTTCTCTCTGGTAATCTCCATCACCTTCTCATTGGATAAGTCCTTTAAGACAAAATTTTGAGAAAAAAATTACTGAGCAATTCAACTCCTTATTTAATTTTGAAACAGAAAGAAGATTGACTTTAAAATTTGTCACATATAATACATTATGAAGCATCTTCTTTGGAAAAATCTCATAGCAACTTGTATGAGAAACTTTTGATGTACTACCATCAGGCATTCTCACAAAATGAGGAGATGTTCTCATATTAACATCATGTAATAATTCTACTCTTGAACACATGTGATCGGTTGCCCCAGGCCAGAGAAATACCTATCAGATTCACCTTATCTTCTGTTTGAGATTTTTTATTAATGAATTTTAAGATATGTTCATATTGCTCTGAGGTAAAAATTGGAGCTAGAACTGGTTTAGTAGTAGTTGATTCTGAAGTTTCAACAAATGATATATTCATATGATAGATTCGAATTTTTCTTTGGCTTGGAATTAGAATAAAGTGTTGCTGATTCAAAAGGGATAATAGGCGATATTCCTGAATTAAATCTTGTTTGACTTTCTTCTTGCATTAACATAGAGTATGCTTGATTAACTGAAGACAAAAGTGTCATAAGAAGTATTTGATATAAACGCATATCACAATTGAATTGAACATACTTACATATTTCTCACAAGAGCATGGAGAAATCTCTAATAGCAAATAATTTATCCCAAAAATACTTCAACTTGTTAAAATATGATGTTATTGTCATGTTCTCTTGATTGAAGGTATAATTTTTTTTTTAACAATTGAAAAATTCTAGTACAATGCAGTTTATCAAATCTTTCTTTTGAATCAGTCCAAACCAAGTGTGCATTAGTAGAATAGACAACTCCACTCAACAATTTTCTCGAAACAAAATTCGTGATTCAAGATAAAACTATTGCATTGACTCTATCTCAAATTGGTTTAAGAATATCATCTACAAAATCTCGAGTGCATGAACCATTTATAAACCCCAATTTATTCTTTTTCAAGATAGAAATTCTTATGACTATGCTCCACACAGCATAATGTTCTACCTCAATCAATTGGAAAGAGACCATGGGTGTTCTTGATCCATCCAAATTGTTTAGAAACAAAGGATGATGTTGATCTATGTTAATCACACCTCTATTTACATCTTCAGATGATATGCTATCTATTTCTTGAGTCATTCTTAAACAAAATGTAACAAGCTTTCTAACTATTTTCATTGAGAGAGGAGATGTTTTTGTCATGGCATGTTGGAGATGGATAATTTTTGCACAAGCAAGAGGAATTAGACGGGGTACATTTTGCTACTTTTCTAAATAAACATAAAGAGAAAAAGGTAGAAAGTTTAATTACTCTGCATTTTTTTCAGTTACAAAATGATTGATCTGATACAAAAAAATAAATATTGAAAATAAAAAGGTACATAAGTCTTATTCATAAAAATCAAATTTAAAATTAAAAAAAAAATCTTAGTATTCAAAATAAGGGATGAATCATTGTAATTTTTTTATTAGTCATTAATTTGTGTCGTCTAAGTTGTACGTTTGATTAATCTAATTAATATGAATTAATCATTCGAAAAGAATTATGTGTATAAATAAAGACTCCAACTAACGAGAAATTTCGATAATTTTACTTTTTTTATATTTTAAGATGTTGACCAACTAATGATGAACCCATATTAATTTTTTTGAGTTGTTACACTTTATACTATTGAATAAAGTTTTATCAATTCGTGGTCTTTATTCTTTTCCAAAAACATCCATCAGTTGTGTTTGAATCTGTCTTCATTGATTCCTGAGTCAATCCAATTGAATCGCTATTTCTGGATAGATCCTATCAAATTTCATGTGTTATAACCATGACTATTTAGATATTTTTAAAACTATTAATGGTAACAAAACAATTAAAAACAATTAGTTGTAATATTATGTTAATATTTATCAGCATTAATCATTCTATTCAAAGTATTATTATACTTATTTTATTTCCAACATATTATTTTTTATATTTAATTTGATGATATTGTGATGTCATATATACAATTATTGTGTTAAAAATCTAACTACATATCAAAGTTATCATTTTGCCTTCACCGAAATTAAAATCAATTTACCAAGTTTTTTTAATAGAGACAAAATAGTAATTTTAATACAATAGATTTTTTTTATGAGCGTGATGATGCCAGCATCAATAATTCAATTGGTGAAATTGTTGAAAAATTAAAATTTCAAAAGATGATGCCTCAAAAAAAAATGATTCAAAGGCTCAGACTGTGTGCGTACGGTGCATACAATTTATATATATATATGAACACTTTTTGACTTAAAACCTAGCCTTATAATTAATCATGAAGAAATTATATATGATTCGAAGGATCAAGAACTTGATTTGATGTTCCCAGTTAGAAATAAGTTTGTATGAATAATTTTGTTGTACACAATCTTTTATATTGTAAAATTTTAAAATAATTATATATATATATATTATAATAATTACAAATAATTAATATATGCTATTTTTATCCTTAATACACAGAATATTTAATTTTTTAAATAAAGGATTTATAAATATTTAATTAAGGACTAATTTTAATAATATAATGCTAGTTAAAACTTTAATTTTGAATAGGTAATAAAAAATATCAAAGAATAATGTTGAGATAATTTTAATTATATGTTTAGGGTTTCTAATAGGTAATTATATTAAAAAGTTAAAAACATAAATTAAGAAACTCATTTTAATAATATAATAATGTTAATTGATAATTAATAAGAGTAATGTTATTGATATGTTTTTAACGATTATTGTTACGAAATAATATTATAATATTTAATCAATATTATTATATAAATAGGTTTAACTCTTAATAAAAAAAACTTTTAAAAACTATAGAGAAAAGAACAACGTTGTTTCTTCTCCAATATCATATTTTCTATTTTCTTTAATTGTCTCACTTTATCTTTGTTTTTATTATCTCACTTTCTCTCCTTTAATCTAATTTTAAGACTTTTTATATCATATTATCTCATTTTTCTTTTTCTTATAATTTAATAACCTTTTCTCTTCTCCACTTTTATGTCTTCTCTAATATCCTCAATTTTCTCTTACAAGTCCATCATTCACTTTGCTTTACTATCATAACTTTATCTCTCATTAATATTTTTCATTTTCTTCCTCCTCTTAATATCTCACTTTCTCTCTCCTAAACATATATTTCTTCTTTATAAAGTTTCTCATCTTTTCTTAATATCATAACTTTCTCTCCTCTAATTCTATCATTTTCTCCTATAATCTACTCATTTTCTCTCTCCTACATTTTTTTCTTCTTTTTTTTTCTAATATTCTCATTTTCTCTCTTCTCTACTTTTATTTCTTGTAATCTACTATCTGTTTTCTTAATATATATATTAACCTTTTCTTTTCTTCAATGCACTTTTTCTTGTTTTCTCCTCTAATCTTGTGTCCCTCTATTTTTCACTTTCTCTCACATAAGTCTCATATCTTCTCTGTTATAAACTAAATTTAATATGAATATATTCTGGTCTCGAATCAAATATGATAATATTAAAATTTTAGGAATATGATTCTATAAAATCATATATAATAAAATATCATCATTTAAAAAATTATTTTATTCTGTTACACCCAATGCCATTTGGAAATTATCAGTCATGTTGTGTTATGCTTGTTTGATCACCTTATTTAGAAAGCATATCCAGCTGAAAATATTTGGATTGCACTAATAAATTTGAGTGTGATGATAGCATTAAGTTTAAAAGCTCACTCACCTAGTAATCTTTGAATTTAATTTAGATTACTAGTTTCTCACTAATCTAACATGATAAAGAAAATAAAAGATTTAACAATCATAATAACTTTAAAGTTTGAAAGAACCCAACTTCAACTTACTAGTCAATCATTCAAAATTCTATTGAAGTTTAATTTAACCTATCACTTAATCATTCATTGGTCGTATAATCTTATGGTAATAATATCTACTTCCACACTATAACATACCAACAGGCGATAGTTCTCTCTTGCAAAATTATAAAACCCGAGCCGAACTTTGATTTGGGTGGCTTGATTGATTAGGTCGGACCGACGATCTGATTGAATAATAATAAGTTAATATAAAAAATTCAATTAAGTATAAAATTAAAATATACGATAGCACATATTACTAGTTATAACGACATAACATTTTTTTAGTCATAACTCAATCCAAAGTTTATAATAGTTCTCAATAACCCAAGATAAAAATAAGATGATTGTTAAATGCTTTATTGATTGACTAAGTTTTAATTTAACATAATAATACAGATCCACCGACATTTCAAATCTTACTTTTAGATTATTTAACTCTTCTAAAGTTTAGAAGTTAAACTAAACTTATATTATTATTATTATTTGAAAAAAATATTTATTTATTTTTTACGTGTTTGGTCAAACTCGTCAAGTTGATGAGTAATTCAACCCGTTTGATCGAGTCAATGCAGTCCATTTGTCAATCAGAATTTGGCATGACCCATAGACCATTTTAAATCTAAGACATTGATCCGACTGATGTGACATGATCATGCAAGGTCAGACCGGATTTTACACTATGGCTTTTTTGGTTGAAATACCATTATACCAATAAGTGGAAGTTGAGTCCAATATGGAAAAAAAAGTTGATTATTAGTAAAAAAAATACTAATATTGTAGACATTACTATAGAAAAAGGGCTATCTCAACACATCAACAATCTATCAATTGTATTTTTATTATGTATCAATTATGTAAGTTTAAGTTATGCACTTATATATTTTAATTCTTAAATTTATCTTGATTTGTCAGGTTCCATCCAAGCCTCTATTGACTCCATTTTAATATAATTTTGAAATATTATTTATTATTACTTTCATAATACAACAAAAATATTTAAAAACTATAAAGCAAAAACGATGGTAACAATTATGAAATGTTATGCTCATGTTATTTTTTTAATATTTTTTTTCTTACATTAAGGAAGTGTGGGGTAAAGATATTTTACAATTATAAAAAAAATTAAGTTAATAAAATTTTGGATCAAACTTGACGACAAGACTTAATTGATAAATTAAGTTCTTAGACTAAAATTTATAATACATAATTCTATCATTATGAATAAAAAAATTATACTATTGTGGATATCAGAAAGATAACCACCAAAGTAATACCAGATTTGAAAGTTTAGATCCTCTTCCAAATTTAAAATGCTTCGCGTTAAAACAAAACCACAAAAATATGAAGTTAAGCATTGATTAAAAAACATTTAATTTCTTTGAAGTTGAATATTAAATTTGAAGATTAGTTAAAATCAAAACTTGGCTAATTAATTTAACCTCAGGTAATGATTCTTTTTCCATCCCAATATTTAAAAAGTATCATTGATCCTCTCATTAATGGGACGCTAACATTTTGTTAAAGTGATTTAAAATTGAGATGAATAATTAATATTTTGACTTTTGAAATAAATGACAAAGCAGTGACAGACAAGCTACAAAGGCAAGGCTAAACCCATTTCCTTAGGGTTGGGGCCCCTAAACCTATAAAAGAAATTTTGGAAGGGACGCGCACAAGACACCGAATGAATTCCGTGTAGGGCCTTAGATTATTGAACCACCTGGTCCAACATCTTTTTTAGTTAGGCCCCAGTGTGACAATTCAAATTAATTGTAGTTTAATTTTAATAAAATTTGTGTCGTTTATCACACTGTGTTCAACAATAAAAATTCCACGATATTTTTTTCCCGATTAAGATAAACTATGTTCCACATAAAATATAAATTCTTGACCTCTACAAAAGATAGTAAAATGTCAACGACTTTATTAAGATCATGTTTGATAATCACTTAAAACGCCAACCTCTAATATATTTTGTGAGGAGCAAACACTTTGCAGCCAAGCGTTTGGAGGCCAACCGCTCAGGGGCGGACCCACATATATCTCGGGGGGGGGGGGGGGGGGGGGGGC
>LTAE01000292.1:0-40731 GCA_001647135.1 Pontederia paniculata | reverse complement strand
TCCTATGATATATATATATATATATATATTATTGAAAGCATGACGTAACACGATGTGGAACTCCACAAGTTGCACAATGTTTTTTCTAACATCATTATGCCCGAAAATTGAAAAATAAACATCACAACCACCAGCATCAGTTGGGTATCGTGCACCTCGGCACTACACTAAAATAAAATAAGTAAAATTATTATTATTGTTACTAATACATTTAGATTATGCAGTTGACTGGAAAAAGAAAACAATACTTCAGAAGCTTGACCTGTGAAGCAATGCAGAAAAAACACGTTATGAAACTATCAAATAAAAGATAAAATCATATTTAAAACAACAGACTAAGATAGAAATTGTCCTGGATAAGAGAACTTTAGAGTCCACAGCGGATATATGATTTTTAATTCTTAGCTTTGGTGATTAATTATATATATATGAATACATCCGAATTGAATGAACCGATTATCTGACTCTAATTGATTTAGGTTGAACCTAACTTCGTTCAATCATAATTTAACCTTGATATAGTCGGATAATAGTTAAAAAATAAATTCGATTCAACTTGATTATATGTCATTTTAAATATTTTATATCTTTTTAAAATATTATTTACTATTATTTTTTCTAATATATATGTATATACAATTATATAGCATATTGTTTATTAAAAAAATGAAATTTAATCAATCTCTCAAACTTAATTCGCTCTTGATAAAATCAAATTAGGGTGAAACATTTGTCAGCATGATTAAATCAATCATTCATCAACTATGATCCAATCCAATTCGACCATTGCTGCACACTAAAAATATTTTATCCTATTTTTTACGCACACGGTAAACTGAATTTTGACATGTCGCATGGTTCCACGAGCTACGTCAGAGGGCCCTCCGGCCTTGTTAACAAGGGGAGTCAATATGCAAGTTCATGATGTCGATAAGGGCCGTAGAGCATTAAGCATGCACGATGGAACTTGTCGATCGGTCGTTCGAAGAGCAACAAAGAAGCTCTTGAAATCATAAACATGACACCAATGCCTTCTAGCACGCTATTTAATTCATGAGATGTTGCATGTGTTGGCCAAAACAAATTACCTACTTTAAGAGGGCATTATGAATGATTAATTGGTATGCCCTCTCTTATTCATGTTTCTTATCATACTTTTTATTTTTCATAAGTATGAGAGCATGAACACTACATTGTAAAGGTATATTCTGAACTAGTGTGTCACCTCATTTTGCAATTTATCGTGAACCTGAATTCATATGTTCTTAGTTACTCCGTAAGGGAGCTTGTACCCATATTGAGCTCTACCAAACTTGGTTGTGATGGTCAATTTGGTAGCAAATTAGAATTTGAATAGCAAGAGAGTGGTGGAGTTAAAACGGTAGTTGAAATGTGCAATACTCATCTCTTAAGCAACACAAAATGTGATCCTCCTTCTTTGACTCTGAGGAAGAGGCCATTGACGTGACCTTATCCCGTCATCACCGATGGAACAAAGGAAATCTAGGAAGGTGCAACAATGTTTCTCGCCACCACCCCTCCTGCTCACTCGAAGAAAAGTATCGGTGGTAAAAAAGAAAGGTAAAAACAATATGAAGTTATTTGTACTAATAATCCTTCTATGGCGCAAGTAGTAGATCACCATCAGAAAATGATAGATGGTGTGCAATCTCTAGTTAAATCATGAAGTTAGTATCATGGAACTCTAGGGGAGCTCTTAGGAGCAAAGTTAGAGATAGGCTTTCAGACTTGATATGACAGCACAATCCGGACATATAGGTCCCCATGGAAACCCATGCTACTAAAGATACTTCTCCCCATATCATTCGTAAACTAGGACAGAGCTGGTAAGGTGCTTTTCAAGAATGCTCAGGGGCGACAAGAGGTATTATGATTGCATGGAGGTCAATGGACATTCAAGTTACAACTATATTTTCAAACCCCCCAGATTTTGCATGTGGTAATTACAATCGATAATTTCTCTTTTGCTCTGGCTTATATATACGCAAGTAACCTGGTCATTATGCGTAACCAACTTTGGAACCAAATGAAATCCATATAATTAGATGATGTTCCATTGGAAATTATTGGTGACTGGATAGTATTCTCCATCCAATTGATAAGAAAGGAGGTTCTGTATTTAAATTAACAAAATCCATCAATAATTTTAGATCCTTAATAGAAAAGCAAGGCATGATCAACATTCCATTACAAGGCTCACAATATACCTGGTGTAACAATCGGGAAGGTCTATCTAGGATACACTGTAGGTTAGGTAGGCTTTTTGTTAACGAACTTATGCTTATGAAATTTCCTAATATAAGTCTACAAAACCTTGAGAAGATAATTTCTTATCATTCCCCCTTTTTGTGGTGCACAACTTAGAGTAGACAACCACCAAGGCCTTTTAAATATGAACTATTTTGGTACGAATACTCGGGAACCGAGAGAAATAGTTAGAGAAGTACAGTTTGCAGGAACTGGGAGGAAATATATACAACAAAATTTACTCCCAATAAAAAAGAAAACTTTAGATTGGAATATAAACAGTCTAGGCAAACTAGAAAACAAAGTGAAAGAGGTAAGACAAAACATCCAAAAATTTCAAGAAAAAAATGAAGCTATTGGGTTGAGTTCCACTGATCTTAAAATGCTAAGGGCTTTATGTAATCATCATGCAACTTTACTTAGATAAATCAGCCTAAAGTGGTGGAGTAAATCTAGGGCCAATTGGGTAAAAGATGAGGATAGAAATACAAAATTTTTTTACCCAAGTACAATTGTCAGGGGTAGAAGAAACCTCATAAAGACCATCACTACTGCTGAGGGACAAACCCTAACACAAGACTCATGCATTAATGAGGCTCTTATAAAACACTATGAACAACTATGGCGAGAAGAAACAACATAACAGATAAATCATGACTATTGGTCAGCTCTTCCTTCTTTATACCCTAGATGGACACAAAGCCTAACACACCCTTTCTCAGAAAAAGAAATCAAAGACTGTATCTAGTCCATGGCACAATGAAAGTCCTTGGTCCTGATGGGTACCCAATTGAATTCTATAGGAATTGCTGAGATATTGTAGGTCCACTGGTAATAGAAGAAATCCTGGGATTTTTCCAAATAGGCATCCTTCCTAAGGGATGGGAACACACAACTATTAATTTCATTCCCAAAAAATAACCCTCTTACCACAAATGATTATGAATCTATCTCACTTTAGACATCCTTCCTAAGGGATGGGAACACACAACTATTAATTTCATTCCCAAAAAATAACCCTCTTACCACAAATGATTATGAATCTATCTCACTTTGTCATGTTATGTATAGAGTAATTGTTAAACTCCTTGCAAACAATCTAAAACAAATACTACCAAAGATTATAGATCCAGCATAATCATTTGTATCTCTAACAGAAGTATGCATGATAACATCTTAATAGTGCAAGAAAATGCACTCAATGAGATATGGCAAGAAAAAACATATGCTTATGAAGGCAGATATGGAGAAAACTTTCGACAGGATATCGTGGCAAGTAATTTCAAATGTCTCACATTTCATGGAATTTTTTGACAAATTTATTTTTCGATCATGAAGTGTGTTCAATCACCTACATTTACTTGTAACATTAATGGAGAACACTCTACTACCTTCAAAAGCTACAAAGGTATTAAACAAGGGGACCCTCTTTCCTCTTATATTTTTGTCCTTGTCTCCTAGGTTCTTTCTTCTCTTATGAATCAGGAAGTATTCAGCAATAGCCTTACACCCTTCACAGTTAACATTTTTTCTCTCAATCACTTATTATATGCAGATGACTTAATTATTACAGCTGCAACAACAGTAAAGAATTGTAGAAGCATAATAAAAACCTTAAGGTTTTATGGCTTGCTCACAAACTAGAAGGTTAATCTGGCAAAATGAGTCATATACCTATCCCCCAAATTCAACATCAATAGGAGAAGATGTATAAAAGAGGCTTTACTATGGACACTGGATCTTTTCCTTTCACTTACTTGGGAGGCCTTGTATCTTACAAACAACTAACATTAAAGGAGCAAAGGTATATTTATGATAAAATGGAAGCCAAGTTATCCAGGCAGGCAAGTGCACTTTAATATCCTCATTCCTTAATACAATGTCCAACTATTCTTTAGGTTGTACCAAAATATCCATTAGAACAATTGAGGCCTTAGAAAACTTATCCAGAAACTTCCTATGGTCAAATGAAACAGGTGGATATAACATGCATCTAATTAGTTGAGCTACGATTAAGCTCCCTCGCTATCTTGGAGAATAGGTATTCGCAATCTATCTATTGTTTTAGTTTTCTCAAATGCTAAACGTGTGTTGGCTTTACTTAACAGAAAGGATAGCATATGGACTAAATTGATACTTGAGAAATATGACGTGCCACATCCTTGGGCTATGAACGCTTAGCCAGCTGCTGGAATTTAATCACTCGTACTTTAAATGAGATGAAGGTGGCACTCAAAAAATGGATTGGTAACGGGTACAATACAAATGTTCTAAATGACCCATGGATTTTTTATATTCCTCTAACATACATGCCTACTTATATTAATATGAACATGCAATTCTCTGACTTAATGGTCTCTAATTTAATGTGCGACCAATCTTGGAATCCTAGGATGCTAAATGAATACTTTGGAGCACCCTTAATTTCTTTTCTTTCTACTTACTCTATGTCTTCTTATCCTATGATGACATGTGGTTTTGGTCATAGAATATACACGATACAACTACTGCTAGATCCATGCATAAAACTCTGAGCATGTCGACCTCCCTTCCCAGTTGCACAAGATGACACAATTGGAATTCACTATAGCATATTTTTATTCCCCAAAAGATCCAAATGTTCCTTTGGAAGCTAGTACATCAAAGACTCCCCACCAAAGATAGGCTTATCTTTCAGACTAATGTTGATACCACATGCCCTCTTAGGCTTATCTTTGAGACTAATGTTAATACCACATATGCCCTCTATGCAGTGGAGCAATAGAAATATGTATTCATCTATTTTTTTTTGAATGCTCCTTTAGCTCTCGAATATGGAATACCATGTAGGCTAAATGTAATTATGTATTCCAGTATAAGACAACCTGGGGTTCTAAGGATTGGATTCACTAGGGCAAACACCTAGAAAAAGCCAGTAGACAAAATATTCTACCTCTATTTGCTCATTCTTTATGGGGAATATGGAAATCACGAAACGAGGTATGCTTTAAAGCTAAACGTGCAACCAACAACTAGGTATGAGAGTTTGCAGTGGTGAGCAATGATGAGTATAACCATCATACTGAGGGAAACCACCACAACCACACCCCTTTGAGCCGAACTTTGGCTAGTTGGGAGACACCACCTACCGGTTGGGTCACACTCAACATGGACAGAGCGTTTTCGGGCGCTAGACAGGTATGTGGAGTTGGATACATAATTAGATACTCTAATGGGCAGTTTATTTTTGCAGGCGCCTTGAGATATGATGCAAAATCAGCATTGGGAACTTACGTTGTGGCTTGATCAAATGCAAAGAACTAAACCTTTTGCGGGTGCTATGTCAATCAGATTCACTTGAACTAGTTAATTTTCTGAAACACAAGACTAGCTGCTAGTGGAGATTGTGGAGCATAGCGCAAGACATCTGAAACTTTTTGCAGATATGTGATAACTCTAATGCCTAGCATATATACCGCGAAGCAAACAAATCAAGAGATTTTTTTTGGCAAAATTTGGTTTATAGTCTACTTTTGATACCTTTTGGTCTGAAGGTCTACCTCAAGACCTCTCACACATATTAATGTATGGATGTTATTCCTCCTTAATTGAGTTATAATTCTCCTTTTAAAAAAAAATTGGAACACTTTTAGTTGTACAATAAGATTACTCTTTTGGTTGTTGTACCCTAGCAAATGACCGTTGTGACATCTTTAACGTCCTGTTTGGGACAAGAACAAGGATAGTCAGAATAAACGAGAATATTTTTTTATTCTTGTGAAAAGAATAAAAGTGATATATTCTTGTGGTGATGTTCTAGTGGTGTGTTTGGATAAATTAATTAGTATTGTAATAATTAAAATTACATACTATTTGATTAAAATAAGAAAAAATAATATTTATTATATATTTTTTATTAAATATATTTAGGTATTTATAGAAAGTATTTATTAATATAATTCTAATTATTGAATTAAATAGTGATAACAACTATTATCACCAATTCTAATTATACAAATAACATATAATTAGTCTTTATTTTATTGACAATAAAATTTTAACTACTAAATAAGTATATGATATTATAGAATTAACTATTGCAAAGACTACTTAATATTAATCGTCATTTTATTTTTAATAATTCAATATTACCTAATAAATACTTAATATTAATATTTATGAAATTATATTTATTTGTTTATCTATTATTCATCTATAATGTCACACTTCTGTGCAAAATTTATAAGATGCTAAAAACTCATTATTATAATAAATCATATAATTATGGATATAAAATAATTTAATAAAGCAAGTTAAAAAAAATTGGTGGAACAAAAAAATAGATAGTGTTTAATTGAAATGAGAATTTTTTTATATTTATTATATTATTTTTATCTAATATAATAGGTATGTGTAGAAAGTATTAATTATAATTAATATAATTCTAATTATTGAATTAAATAATGATAAAACTATTAGCACTATTTGTTATTCATCTATAATATCACATATTGTGCAAAATTTATAAAATTCTGAAAACTTAATTAATGATAGTTAATAATATATTCATTATATAAAATAATTTAACAAAGTAAGTTAAAAAAAATTGGTGGCACGAGATAGTTCTTGCCAATGGCAAGAATATTTTTTTTGTGTAAAGAATTAAAATGTGTTTCATCAACTTCAAGATGATTTTATAATTTGGTAGGATAGACTTATTCGGGTATTTGAGTGTTGAAACTAAAATAAAATGATTATTTCTTTTTCTATTTTCGTTCTAAATAAGATCTAAGGGGGTGTTTCTCTAGAAGTAATATTTTTACATTACTGATAATATTGTATTAAATTATCTAGGCCCACTATATTATCTTGTTCACTTTGTTTTAATTTTATAGGTAATCTACATTGCAGTTAATGCAGATTACTTGTGAAGTGACTGAATTGCCTATGAGAGAGGAGGCAATCCAGATCGTCACTTCACATGTTATAATTTTTTTCCACCTTTGACCTTTAGAATTTTATTTAACTAAATAATAAAAATAGTCAAATAAATAATAATATAATATTTTATTAATTAGTATAATGATTATTAATCACTATAGTAATATTTTTTATCATTAAATAGATTATTATTAATTAATTATTTTTTATATATATTATAAATAATAAACAATTAAATATTAATTATTTAAATATAATAATATTTTAGAATAATTATTATTAATTTATTATTATTAGATAATTGTATACTAGTTATTTTATATATTTATTTATTTGATGTATAAATTTTATGAGTTTAGGTATATGTTTGTAATTCAAGTTTACATAATTTAATTTAAATTAAATTTATAATTATTATTAATAATATGGTGACGTGTGTTAACTTCCCGAGTCACCATATTATTTTCGTTTGAATAAATTAAAGATTAATGAACAAGGGAATTGAGTAATATATATATGAATGGGACCATTATACCTTTATTAATTTAAGTCATAACAAATAAGAATAAATGAAAAACTCTCTTTTTAAACGTCTCATTTTCTCTTTCTGTTATACTTTTCACAAGTCCCTCCGTATTAGTTTTTCTCGTTACAATTTTTATTTGATTTCTCGATATAAATACAACATTTTACTTTATTACTTCAATGATAGTGCAAACAACTTATATTTGTGATTCTATATTCTATTCTAGATAGAAAAATATGTATTGAGTGTAAAATATATTAATCATAAGAAAATGTTATAGTTTAGATTTCAACTATGGTTATATTCAATTTGATTACAACTTTTAATCACGTTATTCTTTGGCATAATTGAGCAAATACTTAAAAACTATATTAAATTTGGTGAGCATCATAAATTCATCCGATGTTGATTTATTAATAACATTTTTTTGAAAGGATTTATCGATAACATTTAATTTAAATTCCTTTAGGAATCATATATGATGAATGATTAGTAGTAAGAAAAAATAATGTGTTAAGAAAAAAAAGAGTAAAGAATAAAAGAACTATACAAATCCAATCATTGATTTTTCTCAGCTTTGCTTTGAGAAAAAAAATTGCTCTACAGTTGACATGTTTTTATAAATAAAAAGTCTAAGAGTTTAGAAACTAAACAAGGACATGTATATCATTAATTAAACTATTCATTTCCCCCTCTTTCTTTTTGTTATTTTCCAATACAAACAAGATAAAAACCTGATACATAATAAGAAGGAAACTGGTCATGGAAAATAAATCTTTTAAATACCTTCTCAAATCCGTATCTACTCATCATAAAACTTTTTATTTTGTGATTAGTCTAGTTCGAGGCTGAAGCATAAAGACTTAAATCTTAAACTTTCTCTCAATAATCCAGTTCGATCAACATTCTCATTTGATCCTAGCTACTTGCAATCCTACTTGCTAGCTAACTGATTAGTTGCAATCCTTCTCATATGAGGATGTCACACAATTAAAATCTTGAGAAAGTTTTATCTTTAATAATGATCTTGTTCTGAACTGGATTCTTTAATTAAGGAGGTCCAGTAGAATTTTGAACATTAGAGTTAACCAGAATGAAGTTAGACAACTCGTAAGTTAATTCACAGATGAAATAAAAAGCACAAATGTATGAATTAATAAACTTACCTCTCAAAAAGTGAATAATTTAAAGATTTAGTTGAAATGCACTGTTAAAAATGTTCTTTATATTGGCTTAGATTTTTAGGATTATTAAAATATGATATTAGAATTAAATATTCTTATTTTAAATTTTGATGAAGTTCATATTAAAAATTATTTTTTTTTCTTTTAATTGTCAATATGTTAATTTTTCTTTCTATTTGCTTAAATTTTTAAGATCTATAGCACATTTAATTTAACACTTATAGCAAACGAAAAAAATGAATAATTTTAAATGACAAACATAGAGGAGAAAATATTCATATACATATGCTAATATAGTTTAACACACTCCTTTTGTTGCTTCAAACTTCAATGCACACATTTATCTTAAAGCAAACATGTGTGAAGTACTTCTACTCTCCACGACCATGCACCCTGTAGATTTGTTATACTACGTCTTTATCCTTGATGAAGGTGGTGGTGCTGGTGGCCACCGGAAGACCCCTCTTCGATGACCTCAGTCCTGGTCTCTTCTCGGACTTCGACGTCTTCGTCCACCTTAAGCGCCACCACCTCGGGGCCGCGACCTCCTCGACGTGAACCCGGTCGGTGACGGCCTCGTCCGTCTCCGTGACCACCTCCTTCTTCCGGCGGCGACGCAGGAAGAGTGCCGCGAGTAAGGCAAGGAGCAAGAGCCCGGCCACGGGGACGCAGATGGCGACGATCACTTTGGTGTGGTCTGGGCCCGGAGGCTCAGGACAAGGCCGCCCGTGGGATGGAGAACAAGGTGGCGGCGGAAAAGAGTGTCCATAACAGGGCGGAGGCGGCAGTACTGGCGGCGGATGAGTAGGAGGAGGAGAAGGAGGCGTGCAGTTAGTTGCGCATGGTGGGCAAGCCGGCGGCGGCGGTGGCGGCGGCCGTGGCGGAGGTGGAGAGGTGTAGAGGTAGGTCGTTTCGGTAGCTAATCGAGGCATTGGCTGCAGGTGTAGATGGAAGTCGAGATATGTTCATGACATGAGTTGAGTATTCGACTCTCCTTTCAATATATTTTTCTAATTAATCTTGTTGCATTCTGCTCGATCGATCCACCATGCTTTGCTTAGAGTGTTCCATAAATTTGACAAGGCAACTTGTCGCAAGAAATATATTAATTTCTAGCATTCACATTTTTAATAATAATAATAGTTTTGATCACATACATGTTCTTATATTTCTTCTACCAAATCTTGATGTTAATTTGCATTTGCTTTTTACATACTAAACTGAAAAACTTTAACGCTATCAATTGCAGTAGGAACTTAGAGAGTGTTTGGTTTGTGGATAAATAGGTGAATAAAGTCTTTTTCTCCTCTATTCTACCAAACAAGGTGGTTAACCTCTATGAAAGGTGGAGAGAAAATATTACCATTACAAAAAAAATATTCGTGTGAATAGTACTTTTTGTAGAGATAAATTATTCTTCTAAAAGGTCAGAATAATTTATTATTAGCTCAAACCCCAAAAATTATTTAACCTATTAGAATAAGTATCTATATCCTTAGAATAATCATTCATGAAACAAACAACACCTTAAGGTCTAGATAGCCATTTCACCTTCATGCATAACTACGTAACATTAAGATTAAGTTGATAAAAGGATAATAAATTGCTTCTGAAAGAATAGTAAATCTCTCATGATACCAGTCATGGGAGGAGATTTAGGATTTGAATTTATATCTCCAATTAATCTTCATACAAATGTAAAGCATATCTTTAATATATTATTATTACTTAATTGTTCAAATATTTAACACGTATATATGAATGAAGGAAAATGCACATGTACGCATGTTCGAAATGCAAACAAATATGTTGTATGTTATCTTGAATTCACAGACGTAAGTAGAACTGCACGATTTTCCAAAACTCATTTATATATACTCAATATCACTCTCATATGTCCTACGTGTTGGATTTGTCAAAATATCACGCATGCTTAAATAATGTTATGTGTAATGCTCCCAAAATTTAAAATTTTTTGAGCAATATTATACACCATATAACATTGACTTCTCAATCAAGAACTAAATCATATCAGCGAAAGACTAAACATAATATAAAAAGTCTATTTTATTGAGATAAAAATATTAAACTGGTCCAATATAAAAGCCTGAGCAAATTTGACATGACATAATAATAATGATAAAACTCCAGATAAATGAGTTTGAAGGTACAACTCAATAGAAATATAAGACATCATCAACCTAAGACCAGAAGACACCATGTGCAACTGTAGTCTGTCATGAGCATCGCCAGTACACGCCACCATCATCATATGAGAGTACCTAATTCCCTGCAGGGTCCAGATACAGGAGAGGCGAACCTCTCGTGAGCTAAAGCCCAATATGTAAGGCTCAAATAGGAATAAAATGAAATAGAATAATAAATCATGCTTAAGTAAAACATCACAGAAGACATGAAAGTTATTATTCATTGGCATCATCATAAGTTTCCTTTTTAAAAGTGAACATCATCATCATCATCATCATAGGGCGAAGAGCTCTTCTTCATCTTAAGGGATCCTCATGTACCTTCATGAGACATGACATCAGTGGTTGTACAGAACCACGAGCAGAATTCGTTGCACAGGTATGGGAGAGGACCATGCAACTGGAACAGTGATCAACAGTGATTTGGAGTCACGCGCTCATATGGTTTCACTGTTTTGCCTACAGCTACACCCCCTGTCCCCCTCATCATACACCTTTTTCTCCCGATTTTGCATTGAGTACATGAAGCCCCGCCAATTACATCTTTTTATCTTTCTTACTATAATCACCTTATAGTTTGTACATCATCATCATAGTGAACAAACATACATCATAACGGATAGAATCATATCATATAAAATCATGGATTTCTAGGAACATCATGTGAAACGGACCGCGTCGGTGAACACGGCCCGGGTTCGGTCACGCGGACACGGTCCGTTCTCCCTATATAGGGATGCGTGCCGCACCGTTTCCAACGTCGGCTGCGTCCGAAGAACACGGTCGGCGCTGGGTCATCAATACTATTTCCGATGACGACGAACCCGAATCCGATAGGGCATCGACTTCAGATAGGAGTCCTGACCCGGTCCGAGTTGTCAAACACGGCCCGAGTTGTCCTCCAGCGTGGCTGCGGAAACTAGGGTTTCATGTGGGAGGGCGCGTCGCCAGGCGTGGTTCGCGCCGACGAACGCGGCCTGCGCTCATCGTCATGTACGCGTCACCGGACGCGGTTGCATCGGCAGAAACGGTCGAGTCGCCTGAGTGGACCGCGTCGTCGGACGCGATCCGAACCGCGGACGCGATCTGAGTCATCGTTACATATAAGAAAATATGCGCCGTCAACCTGGTCCGCGTCGGAGACACGGCCATAGTTTGGCGTCGACTGAAAGAAACCGTGCGCCGTCATGCGCAATCCGAGTCCGCGAACGCGGTCCGTGTCCGGAGGACGCGGTCCGTGTTTGTCTCCTTCGGCCGAAATCTAGATTTTCATAAAATTTCGGTAAAACATATAAAAATCATGTAGAAATCATCTAACATCATCATAAGACCGAAAACCCATGTCTACTCAATCTAAGAGATGAGTTTCATGGAGGATTCCTAATGACCCCCTTACATACCTCGTTTCCAGTCAAATTCCTGTTGAAACTTCTTGTTCTTCTCCTCCTTGTCCTGCGCTCCTCAGGTGTTCTCTTTCCTCTGACATAAATCTTCAAATCATGAGGAGATGAATAATATAATAACTTTGAGAGGGAAGATCAAGTCTTACCTAGAGAGAGAGAGAGAAAGAGAGAGGGTTGAGGGAGAGAGACGGCCAGGGCAGAATATAATGAGAGGTGGAGAGAAATAATGAGGGTTTGGGCCTTTATATAGGGGTTTGGGGTGAGAAAATTACCTAAATGCCCTTAATCAAATTAGTCAAAATTGAATTCTAATCTAATTAGAATTTTGGGCTTTACATTATGACAGTTAAGTTTATATGGTCAATATAAGGTTATTTTGTTAATTATTCTATAAGGTCAAATACATATCCAATCCTTGAATGCATCATGTCCCATATATGGAGAGCGCTTCATTGTGATCATTGTTGTAAGGAGGGCATATCCAAGCTTGATAGAATTATGATGGGGCCATCGAGGTAGGTATATACAAGTTGTATATATCCACTATGTCTAGCTAGTTGCATTCATTAACTTGCTAGTTTGCTTATGGCACTTACTAACCATTAATTCAAAATAAATATATAATAAGCCTCTAAAGAATGTTAATAAATAATAATATATATTCTTTGAAGTTTGAAAGCATGCCGTAACACAATGTCGAACTCCACAAGTTGCTTATTGTTCTTCTAACATCATCATGCCCCAAATTTGAAAATAAACATCATTATAATATATAATTATTTCTAGCGTTTTAAAAATATAAATATATTTTTTACTTAAAACTTTTAAAATTGTTGATAACACTATAATTTAATATAGTACGAGAGTAAGAGATTTGGAGTTAAAGAAATTATATTTCAGAAGTTTGACCTATGAAGCAATGCACAACCAACCAGTCTATCGTTCTTGTAATTGAGTCATTGACACTTATTATTTCAGGGTAGGATCCACAAAATCAAGTGTAGGAAATTATCAAATGAGTGATAATATATTAAGGTTGGATTCAGATAGACTCCTCCTTGATAAACTATAATTTCTAGTGCCTGCATATACTTGCCATATCGATCCGGAGAAGTTTAATTAATTATTAACATACATATCCATCATATATACCTTCCATTTCATTGGTCGTGTTCAGGATGATTTATTATGTTGCTGATGACTTTATCATGATAATGAGCAAATCCAGACGCACGTTTAAACACATAGTTTGATACTAATAAATCTCAACATTCAATATGAATCCTGGATCATTAAGAAGAAATTTAAGAAGTCATATATGTTCATCTGATTGCTATCTGCTCATATTAATTGCACATTTATGATCCTTTAGACAGGTGAATACTTGAGAGTTAATGAAAAAATTTTGAAATAAATTATATATCAAAATTATAGAAGCGGAAGCGAAAAAAAAATCAAGTTCTTGTATCACCGGTACTAAGAATTAATTATCAATAAAATAATTCCTTTGTTCACCACTTAAATCCCTCACTTATGCAAACTTATGAGAACTTTCTTTATTTTTCCTCTTGTGTTCTTCTCTTGATCATCATGTGTATTTATAGAAAGCAAAGATGGTAGTTCTCACAAAAAAACCACCAAGTAGTTATATGTAGTTATGAGTATTTGAATTAACAATTCAAATATTATTATGAGTGGATATTGACTAAAGTCTAACATCTCCCACTCACACATAATAAACTCATAAAAAAATCAAGAGAACATACTTTTGTTAGTTTGTCAAAAGATCATACTAGGAGATAAGTCGTGCGACTAACATACTTAGAGAATTAATGATATGCATATGTTAGGATAAACATAGCATCTCAATAACAATAGTTCAAAAATAGATCAGAGTATGCAATACCCTAGATCATTTAATCAAATCAAAAATAACTCTTCGTGATCTTAATAAATAACATGTTGTATTCACAATTATATCTCATCACATAGACAAATTATAATTGGTCGACCAGTGAATACAAAATTGATATGATTACTTTAATGATCTTCCTCCTTTCACGATTCTCTTAACCTTGATTTGATCTTGTTTTCTAAAATGTTCTGCCGAATCGAATCATTCATGATTCATTAGTAACATTTTAAGATAACAAATATCATCTCAAGTCTTGAGTATCTGATAAGAGTCTTAAGGGTACAAGAATAAGCTTAAGGTCTCACACAACGATAAGATAAGATCATTCTTACGTTACCCTCATTGGTCGAAATTATTTGCACATATAGTATGAATCATATGTTACAACATTCTTTCCCTTCCCAAAGGAGCGCATGTTTTTTATAGAACTTAATGTTGTACAAATAATAATCAAACACTCGATGTTTAATTTTGAGTTCCCTGATCTAATTCTTTTTTAGAACTCATATCTGGCAATAAAGACAAAATGTGAAAATAAAATTAATTTCACTTAATAGTTATAATGATTTTCAATCATTATATTATAGTTCAATATCTTGAACCTGCACCTTAATTATCATTTAGATAATTACATCATCCTCATTCATTACTCAAATGAAAAAGTAGTTACCTGTGTGAGGAGGTCAACCATTTATTTGTCTAACAGGCTTCTTCATAATTATAAAAGAATGTATAAAAACATTCATATGTATGTATGCTAAAAATAACTTTGACATTAAAACATTGTTTGGGAAATACAATAAAAAAATATATGTATCAACTTCTACACAATCCTTGAGATTTTGTATGCTTAATAAATGCATCTCGAGGAATAGACTTTGTCATTGGATCTGCAACCATATCTCGTGTAGAAATATACTCCACTCTTGCTTCTTTCCGTTTAATTATGTCATTCACATATTTGTACTTGATATCTATATGTTTGGTCTTGCAATGATATTTTGGATCTTTAACATATGCAATTGCCGCTTGATTGTCGCAATGTACTAATACTGGATTAGTACTATTAGGACTAACAATCAAATGATCCAAAAATCTTTTTAACCATACAACTTCTTGCACACCTAAAGAAAGAGAAATATATTCTGCTTCCATTGTAGACAAAGCTACACATGATTGTTTCTTACTACTCCATGATATAGCGCCATTGTTTAGTAGAAAAACATATCCAGAAGTAGATTTTCTGTCGTCAACATCTCCAGCCCAATCAGCATCTGTGTAGCCTTTTAAATGCATGTCACTTCCTTGGTAGCAAAGAGCATAATCAATAGATCCCTTTAGATATCGTAAGATTCTCTTGACCGCTTTCCAATGTTCTGGACCAGGATTGGATTGATACCTACTTACCATGCCAACAGCAAAGCAAATATCAGGTCTAGTACACATCATAGCATACATTAGACTACCAACTGCACTGGCATAAGGAATTCTACTCATTTTATCCTTTTCTTGTTGAGTCTTAGGACATAATTTTGTACTTAAGACTTCGCTTTTGTTGATCGGAGTGTCAATAGGCTTGCAATTCTGCATATTGAATCGTTCAAGCACCTTTTTAATATAAGTCTCTTGTGAAAGAGATAATAATTTTCTTGAACGATCTCTTGAAATCTTAACTCCAAGAATATATGCAGCTTCACCCATATCTTTCATTTCAAAATTAAATGACAACCAAATTTTTATATCATCCACATACTTCTTATCATTTTCGACAATAAGTATGTCATCAACATATAATGTCATAATGAAAAACTTATTTTCAGATCTTTTAGTATAAACACAATGATCTTCATCAATCATAACGAAATCATTTGACATGATCACATTATGAAAACGAATATACCATTGTCTTGAAGATTGCTTTAAATCATATATGGACTTTAGAAGTTTACAAACTTTATATTCATAACCTTCTTTAATGAAATCATCTAGTTGTTTCATATAAATTTCTTCGTCCAATTTTCCATTAAGAAAAATAGTTTTTACATCCATATGATGTAATTCAAGAGCTAAACTAGCGACAATAGTCAGAATTAAACGAATAGAGGTAAAACGCACAACAGGTGAAAAAGTCTCTTCATAATTGATTCTTTCTTGTTGTGTGTACCCTTTCGCAACCAAACGAGCCTTATATCTATCGATTGTACCATCAGCTTTGTATTTAATTTTGAGAACTCATTTGTTCCCGATAGCTTTGCGTCCTTTTGGAAGATCAACCAACTCCCAAACTTGGTTAGGTCTCATAGACTCTAATTCTTCTTCCATTGCATTAATCCATTTATCATTAGCAGAGCATGAAAAAGTCTCTTATGTTGGACCGTATTGCTTATTTCAGGTTCTTCCATAATAACATTTAAAGTTTCAAGTGCATCTTGCTCTTCAAGCACATATTGGAGTTTCATGCTCCAAATTTCATAATTATCGCTATTCAATTTATCGCCCTTATTGAGTTCGGCGACAATGTTCTTGAAAGCAGAAGACATAGTGATAAGCAAAAGTTCTATAAAAAAATACACATAAATTAATGTCCAACATGCATACATTTACTTCGCCATATATTAAATAGAAATTAATAATTATATTTATTATAGAATCGAAAGGTCATAATATTTCCAATCATCGTCTAAATTGCAAATATAATGTATTAAGTAACCCAAATAATTAAATGTGAAGTACTCTCAATTAAAGCATCAATATATATAACGCATAAGATTAACGACTTGTACATGCTCATCATTGAATCATAAATCATATGGTGAAAATAAAAATATGAACTCGTCGTCTTGTATTTTCTCTTCTTTCAAAAATAAAAATTTTGCACTATCATATAAGCATGACATAATGAGTCATGTTTTTGACAAAAATGCAAAATAATATATTTCTGCAAAGAATATTTTTTCTATAAAATACAAGAATATGGTGTATTTCTTTTACAAAAAAATTGTTCGTCATCTTGTATTTTCTCTTCTTTCAAAAATAAAAATTTTGCACTATCATAAGCATGACATAATGAGTCATGTTTTTGACAAATGCAAAATAATATATTTCTGCAAAGAATATCCTTTTATATATATAATACAAGAATATGAGGCATTTTTTTTCACAAAGCAAAAATTTTGCACAATCATTAAAATATGATAGTTTCATATTTTTGACATATGCAAAATAATATGCTTTAAATGAAAAATAATATGCAACTTCATATGTTATGATATCTTCATAATGAACAAATAATATCTTCCAACACAAGTACGAGACTTTTCTTTTAAAAGCAAAAATTTTGCATAATCATTAAAGCATGACAATTTCATATTTTTGAATATGCAAAATAATATGCTTCTTATAAAGAATAATTTGTAGTCTCATAAAAAAACACCTTCATAATAAAAGGAATGGTATCTTTCAAAAAAAACAAAAAAATTGCAAAAATTATAGAAGTATGATAAATTCATACTTTAGATAAGTGCAAAACAATATGCTTTTAAGAAGCGACAAAATTCATTCCCAAATAAAAATATGAAGCAACTAAGTTTATACAACTTTATAAACTTATAAAGAAATGCACAACCGAGAAAAGAAGAAACATCGGCTCTGATACCATGAAAAAATTTTGAAATAAATTATATATCAAAATTATAGAAGCGAAAGCGAAAAAAGAAACCAAGTTCTTGTATCACCGGTACTAAGAATTAATTACCAATGAAATAATTCCTTTGTTCACCACTTAAATCCCTCGCTTATGCAAACTTATAAGCACTCTCTTTGTTTTTCCTCTTGTGTTCTTCTCTTGATCATCATGTGTATTTATAGGAAGCAAAGGTGATAGTTCTCACAAAGAAACAACCAAGTAGTTATATGTAGTTATGAGTATTTGAATTAACAATTCAAATATTATTATGAGTGGATATTGACTAAAGTCTAACAACTAGGAATGCCTACTATGACCAATTATATAATCCATTCATGTGTAACTTTCACATCATCATCAAATCCAGCACTTATATGACAATATCCAATCCAAGTCATTAAGTTTCACAAATCTGAACAATATGATTTTTTTTTAATCTGTGAGATCTAATGAATAAGATTTTGCCTGCAAGTAGGGTACGGAAAACAGTAGTGTATCTTGTTGAACATTATATTTCTGGTCATCACAAAGGATAAGTGTTGAGCATCTTTATTCCATTCTACAGTATCTGTCTAAGAATAACAAATGCTGAATTCTTGAGAAATCTAGATGCTATCTACAAACTTGTTTCAGTCAATGGGAGGATGAGTCGAGTTCGGTAATCTTTCTCCATGAACGAATGATCTGAAAAGATGAAGAGCTCTGTCCGGCTGCGCGTACGGAACCATGTGTGCTGCACCTCTAACAGTTGCAAATGTTAGGAGGTTCCCATACTCTGTCACCCAGCCACCCACCTTATCACAGGAAGAGGCAAAAGATTTGATGTGAATAGTATTCAATGAAAATAAAAGAAATCAGAGACAACACAAATGTGAGCAACAAAGCATGGAAACTGCAGAATCTTAAACATAATGACAGAAGAATTCACTGGTAGAGAGCATAAATACCAAAGTTCCACAAATACATCATTTCTGGAATCTGTAAATTGTATTTCATTTCCCAAAACTTGTGATCACAGATGAAATATGTTGCTGTATTAACTTGAGAGTATAGAAACAAGAAGATTTTACTTTGACTAGTTTCGAAATAACCGCCAATCTAATGAGAATGGAGAGCATACCTGGCCTTTGTGGAACCAAGCACTGTAAGAGACAGTTACTCCAAACTTCAGCTCATGAGCTAATTCTCGCACCAGAGTTCGGGATCCCAACAGTGGTACAACTGAGTCTTGATCACCACTGATAAAACAAATAGCCACCCATATAATTGAAATGAAAAATTGTGGTTTATAAAGAAAAAACACAAGCATTTTCGGCAACAAATTCTATTTGCTGGAACAAGAGTTGGGGAGGATCACCTGAAAACCCAAACTGGTATCCGATGCTTGACTATTCTCTTAAGCAAGGGCAAGATGTTGATATTACCATCTTTGCCTTTGTAGTTAATAACACTGGAAGGTATAATTCAATGACACTGTCAGTTAGTTACTGAAAGCATTCATAACTCAAATCCTTAATCTAATAAGAACCTATGTGATTTTGAGACAAAATGAAGTTTTGTGAAACTACATATGCTAACAGAAACATTTCTGCTACACCTCCCTTTGCATCTTCTTTTAGGGAGATAAATAAATGATGAAAAACATAGTATATTTGATGCTGTGTTTTCTCTCTGTCGTTGTAAAACATAAGATATATAAAACAAAGAAATGTCAATCTTTCCTTCAGTGAGCTGTTATACATTATTCTGAGAAAAGTTCAATCAAATAAGTCCTACCCTTTCAGCACAAAACTGACTATACATACTATTGACTTTATGGTATTATCTCCTCATCAGAGCCTATGTGATCAGGCACAAAGGCATACAACATGTTAATTATTTTGCTACTGTTGACTGCTAATACTGTGATGAATTAGACTGTAATAATTATTGTGCTTTTTTAATAGCAAAACATAGCTCATGAATTCATTAGATAACATCACTATGTGGAGCTAAGAATTAGATTGATTCTGATAAGAGTTGAAATGCTTACTCGCTGCACATGCTCCATCTATATGGCAATCTTGTTCTGTTAGCATGTAGAGCATGCTGAACTTCTGGAAGGTTGAAATAGAAACGCCTCTCGTAACTCATGCAGACATCAACCCCGATACTTATTTTAGTAGCCTGTCAATTAAAGGTCCTAAAAGAGTAAATTTTTCAAGATGATGAAAGGAGAGTTTGAACTAAAACTTCTGGGAAATATGACAAGAGGTACAACAGCTCATGTTGGATAGAAATGAATCACTTACATATTTCCGTAACCTCAGTTCCTGCTGCACAATGGATGGGTAGCAGACATCTAAGATTACATCATATGGATTTACGTAGTCTCCAACCACACGATTTGCGGCCGCAATCGCATCAGTGCATGATTTGCTCACATTATGTGGACTTTCAAATACATAGTCATCAAAATCACATTGATTCATGATAGTGAGGCCTATCTCATCAGAGATCATACCATGAGACCAGAAATATTCATAAGTTGCTGGGATATCCTTATCAATCCTGAGAAGTGGGTTCCCGATCTGACCAGCAAGAAATATGAAAGATAGAGACTGTAAAGCACATTATGGACGAGAGCTCGTTAGAATGTATCAGCACTTGAGAAAAGGTCTTACAGCTACTCCCTTGATTTTAAACTTGAAACCAGTTGAATTCTGATTGTAATTCAGAAGGACTGTGACCAACTGTGGTATATAGTGCCCTGTAAAGATTTGGGAATATAAACAAGGAGACCTTGAAGGTTAACTAATGTAGGTGGAGAATACCTGCATAGCTTTCCCCTGTGAGGAATAAATCCCTGGATTTGAAGATAGGAAACTTGTGGTACCACCCCAACAGGAATTTGAGCATGTCATTAGCTTCCAAAAAGAAAAGAAACATGACCGGTTAGAACCGAATATAAAAAGTTATTAGTAATTTTCATAGTGGGTAATATAAACCAGAAAATTTTCATTACTTCATATGATTGATTGATCATATCTAGAAAGAAATGTTGCATGCAAAGTTCACAATGGGAGAAAATAAGCATTGCCAATAACTTACCAGTTGATTCATCTCCACAAGTATAATCAGAAGTCCTGTTTGAATATGACCATCCTACTCCAGCAGGGGATTCAACAAAAAGTAGATTGGAGACTGAAAATATCAAAAGGAAAATGTCACTAAACTTGTAGTTGTGATTCTATCAAGAAATCAGAATTATAGTAGAAAAAATTGCAAAAATTATACATAACATAATTCAAAACTTTATTGTGTCTTTGTTGAACCTTTATTCCATGATTTCTTGTTTATCCGAAGACCTCGTCCATCGGCCCTTGGGAAAAATGGACCAAGTTCAGTAAAGGCCCCTCCACCGATGGAAGAACAACCTGGGCCTGCACATTTAAAGATAAGTGTATATATGACAGTAGAATTTAGAAAAAAGAATGTTTTATCATTCCTTTCAGCAAATAGAATCCAAAATTTTGCCTGAATAAAATACCGCGACCAATTATCACCAAGAGTCCTTGTAAGAACTAGGAATCACCAAGAACAGTTAATGTCAAAATAAGCAGCTATTTTTTCTTTATTAGGCAAGACAAAGAAAGCAAAGAGGAATGCAAAACGAAGTGCAAATCATTGTTCATGAAAAGTTAAGTAGACAAATCATTGTTCAGACTGTACAAAACGAAGTGCAAATCATTGTTCAAACTTCAGTGCCTTCAATAGGAATGCTTCCACAGTGTGAATCAGAATAACATCGAAAATTAACCTAACCAGCCCCATAATAAATAATACTTCAAATAATTTATGAGCACATGATTACTACTTTCAGGACCAATACAACAGTAGTAGTATACAGCAAAACCCCATCAGTGGAAGAACACTATACACCTACTAACAATGAGAAATCAACTAGGTGAAAAACAAATTTACCAATGTTCCCAAATCTCAAACATCAAATCCCAGCAAGGACAACTGGTCCAGGAAAAAGTTTCAGAGATCTAAAAACAGTGGCCTGCAGAATCACTATCGCCAATACATTAACGAGACAATGACTCAGAAATCTGAATCACACCACAGTGCAGCTGTTGATGTGTTTTGGATTATTATATTATGTATTCAAAATTGTAAATATGAAAGAAAATTAGAAAAACAATCATAACTTTAGTATTTTTTTTCCAAGTGAATAGAAAATGTTTTACTTTTGTATCAATTTTTCTTTCTCGCTTTTACATTTCTCAACGGCAAGAGTGAGAGTTAAGAAAACGACAGGATGAAAGAAAAAAAAACAAATTTGACAACCAATGCATCAATTAATCACGGAAGCAAACAAGATGCTTCTGTCCATATGAACTACAACAAAAAGGGAAACTAAAAGCTTCACAAAGATCAAATTTTGACAACAGCCTCGCGGAATCAAACGCAAAACAGGATAAATCTGCAAAATTCGTCACAAAGATGGCATCTTTTTTCATGTGGATTATTTACCTCCATTGAGCCAGAGAGTGAGAGGCTTCGCGTGGGCATCTGCATCAGCCTCTGCAAAGTAGTAGAACAGGCTCCTCCCGGCCTTCTTATCCACATCCACATACCCTGCATACTGCCTGAACCCAACGGTCGGCTGGCCCGGCAGCCGCACCACCAAGTCCTCATCTGGAAACCCCCGCGCTCCGGCGCCTCCGGACACCACCAGAACCACCACCAGGCACCAACACCACCCCCAGCGCTCCATGCCTTCCAGGGGTCAAAGAACACAAACAAGGGAGGAGCAGATCACAGCAAAGCGGGTCAGTCTGCTGCGGCTGCACTGGTACAAAAAAGGGAGGATCCAAACGAGCGTTAAATTCTGTCGCCGTGGGGGGTCACGTGAAGCCCGGGAGGAGTGCGGGCTAAAGGCAGGATCTTTAGGCCTTTGGCAGGAGTAGTAGAGTGATGCGAATCATGGCGTCGACTGTCACCATATACCAACTTCTCGAGGCTGCGAATTCGGGATAAGCCTTCGGAGATGGCGGGCGGATTGGAATTTGGAAAACTCGGAAGGCGCAACTTTGGGTTGCATTTACTGCTGTTTCGATGTGATCTCCATGAAACCAAACAGAAGCAAAGGCAAAGGCAAAGGCAAAGGCAAAGGAGAAGGTTAGGAAAAAGTAGCCGTTGGGAATTAAAATTCTAGGTGCCACGTGGCATTCTCGATGGAAACTTTTGTCACATATATTATAAATGAGGATAAATAAGTTTAATAAGATAAGGATGTTTGTTCCATCATCAATTGTAAAAGAAGAAAAAAAAAGGGTGTCCAAATATTATTGATAATGCCTTGAATCTTAACCCAGTGGAAACTCATATGACCCTCTGCGCATCACAACCGTCGAATATTTGAGGCGGCGAAGCCGCCCGTCCCCTACGGAGCCCCCGAAATCTAGACAGTCTTAGGGTTTATGTTTCATATTTTGTATTGGGAGTTCATATATAAACTCTTTAGGGTGAGTTATTCTGTATCTTGTATTATCTTTTTTCCACGTCAAAAAAATAACTCTAGTCATCGCCCGAGGACGTAGCCCAGTTAGGGGTGAACCTCGTAAATCCGTGTGTCTTCTCTGTGTTGATCTCTCTCGTCTATTTTTTCATAACAAAAATAAATTTGGAGCATCTCATAATTCAATCAATTCCTTTTCTATTCAAGAAACAATATTGCTAATTGAGTAACTTGTGTCTGATAATTTTTTTCAAAGTTGTTATGTCAATGGAAGTTTTCTTTCATGTGTCAACTTGAGTTCATTCTTGCCTACATAACTTTTTTTTAGTTTATCTTTATCAAATGCTCAATTAAGAAGCTAACCAGAAAAAGGAGTCAAAGGTGATGGATATTGCCTAATCAAATATTTATATCTTATCTTGGATTGAAATTGTCAGGATTCAAGAGTTTTGTGGGAGAGAAAATGAATGGGGATGAATTTGGGGTTCTGTCATCTACTGATGAAATGGAATTGCAAGCTATTAGACAACTTTTCCTAGTCTTGATTAGCTAAAATTAATTAAGGGATATGAGCCTTTGATTAGCTTAATTGACTAATGATTGAAGTTAAAATAAGTAGATAGCTCAAACTCCATGAGTTACCATACCATTGGAAGAGGTTCAAGTATCTTGATTTGAATTAGTAGCTTTCTGAATATTGAAGTTTTACAAAAGAAACATGGGTGTTTTTTTTTTGGCCATGCTCTCGTCGCATGGTAGGTTGGGAACATTCATGCATGAGCCTAATAAGTGGATGATGTGATTATCAAATGCATTCTTACACATATATGAGAGAGACTAATGTGCAGAGGGTGCTCAGAGAAAGGAACAAGTGGGGGATAAAAACTAGGGAAGAAGAAGAAGAAGAAAAACATGAAGTTAACTATGTAAATTGCATACAGCCCAGAGCAGACTGCCAACCCTGTATTATTATTAATAATAATTAAACAAATTCTAACTAATTTATGCTCCATTTGTTTTGATGAAAATATTTTTTAAACAAATGATTTCATCATGTTAACTTAAAAGTGATTGATTAAATAAAAAATGAAAGATAAATTTTGAAAAAAAATGATTTACTCTTTACAAAATGAAATTCCATTTTCCTCTCACAAACTCATCATGCCTTATTTGTTAGAACAATTTTCTTCGTATCTTTAAGACATATATCAAACACATGAAACTAAACTGTTTTCCTTAAATTCACTATCTTAAGTCTTCATTTTCTTTACGAGTTTATTTTCATCAAAACAAACGGAGATGTTAAAATTGTACTTGTTTCCAAGAAATATATTTGTTTTCAAGTATCCACTGATTTATTGATCCTAAAATGAGATGCCATTCACTCATCCACACTATATATTTGTTTCAGTTGATATTAGTGTCGATTTTGTGGGTACTATTCACTTAACAACCCAATTAATAACCGAAACTCTGTGTCCTCTTAATAGTATGCTGTTATAGAGAAATGGATTCCTCATTAAAATGAGTGCCTTTAGCTTATGTCATCTTCCTTTTCTTTTCTTATCATGAATCATATCTCATCTATATATCTCAACTACAATTGAAAGCTCTGAAATTTGGCCAATTCATCTAGTGGTGTGCACCCGGATGATCCACTCAACAGGGAAAAAACTCACAGATTTTGTCTACAGTGGATCTAATTGAGAAGATGGAAAGGAAACAACATAGATATTGCTGACAGCATATACATTAGGTTCTATGTCCTAACTGACTCAGAGAGATCATAGCATGTCAAAAGGAAAGTACTCATTTCAATATCTTCTTTGGATTTCTCCATGGAATCTATAGTCCAAGTTGGTGACAAAGGTTCTGGTCTAATTTCTTATTTCTAGCTCCTAGAAACTTGTTGAAGCAATCATAATGAGAGAAATCAGATCCTAAATATTAACTATTCAGACTCTTCTATGTAATCATTGAAGGGAATAAGAGAAGAAAAAAAGCTGTTCAACAAATCTGAGAAGAAATGTATCCCAATCAGATATAGAGAAAAACCAGAAAAGATAAATAAGGACATGTCAACCACAGAAGAAATGGGAAAAACAGAAATCCAACTACCATTTTCATTATCTCGTATTCTCCTCCTAGTCAAGGGAACTTTTGAATGATTGCATTGCAGGGGCTTATGAGCCAATGCACAATGTCAACCACAGAAGAAACGGAAAAAAAATACCATTCAAAAGAGAAAGAAGACCAATGCACAATGTCATATGGCACTAAAACCGACTCTGAACTGCCCCCTCTTGTCCAAGGTACAGAAATCCAACTACCATGTTATGAGAAATAGATGAAAGAGAGAAATCACACACAAAGAAGACACTCAGATTTACGAGGTTCACTTTCGAGCGGCGGCTAGAGTTCTTTCTTTGGTGTGGAAAAATAATAGATGATACAAAATAACGAATAATTCAAATTCTAAAGAGTTTATATATGGACTCTCAATACAAAATAAGAAATAAAATCTCTAAGATTGTCTAAGTTTCAGGGGCTCCGCCTCCAAGCTCCCGCAGGGAGATCCCCTGAATTTTCCCCTAGACCCCCTCAAGCTCGCTGACCAGGCACTCGCTGCCTGTATGGGACGCCCAACTATTTGAATGGTTGTGATGCACATGAGAGTCATATATGAATTTATCATTGGGTTAAGATTCAACGCATTATCAACATACCATTTTCATTATCTTGTGCTCTCCTACTAGTCAAGGGAATTTTTGAATGATTGCATTGCAGGGGCTTATGAGCCATTTTGGATAGTGAAACTTGTACTCCTACATTCCACAGGTAGAAACAGTAATTTGACATTTCATCTTGATGTTCCACTTCATCCTACTGTTGCTTTAATCAACATCATCATCATCATCATCCCATATGCTCAAACTGATTTCCCTCATAAAGGCTGTTTCCGGAGCATGTGCTGATAAGGGTTGAGTGGAGTGCAGGAAATCCGAGGAGGATGTGTTGGTCTACTCAGTAGAAAACTACAGACAGGGTTTGAGGGGGTTGAATGGTTGCCATTTGAATGAACATTGGCATTGAGTATTGCAAACATCAAATGTTGGTCTCATGTATCAGTGACACAAAGTAGATGCTCGATGTGATTACAGAAAGCTGTTTTTTATTGGAAGAGATAAGTTGAAAGGATTGCAGGGCTTCCATTCAGATATTGCTGCTGCACACAACCTTAAGGACACATTTTCAGTCTTGCATGGCATCAGACGGATGCATTTTGTTGGATGTGGAAACAACTGTTTCCTGTCATGTAAGTCACATTCCAAGTTTTCTAATTCCTTTTGGCATGATACAGATGGCCTTAAGCTTTGAAATTGTTTCTAGATTGACAAGTTGAAGAATGAAGAAAATCATATCATTGACTGAACTGCTTGTTCATTTATTATCAGTGTCCTTCCTTCTGTAATTACAGCATAATAGCGCTTTAGAAAATTATTACATATCTGACATTTACTAAGCCCAGCTTCAGCAAGGAGTTTTTCTGAGGTAATGGAATGTGATTACTGTGATCAGTTTATCACAGGTTGTGTTTAGAATGTATAGACTAGCCGACATATTTATCTCCGACACGCCAGTGTTTGAAGTGTGTTCATATACTAAACAAAGCAAAATTGCAGGTGCATTAATCAAATATCTGTAGTCACGAAGATTCTGACATCCAGGAAGAGAACAGACATTGCACCAGGTATGTTGACATTTACAGTCATAAGTATATGGATATCACATTTGCTCAGGTATAAAATCTTTTACGAAGACTATAAACTATACATCAGTACTATCGATCTATCTATGAAGATTTTGGGATAAGATGAGAAGGCAAGAATGCAAAATTACAATGTAGGTAGTTTGGCAACAGGGGTGGATGTTTTGCTCTTGTCACCTGACCACTTTGGATCACCCCAATGCCATAACATGCTCTCCCAGTAACAAAAATCTTCAAAGCAGATAGTTTTCCGAGGATCGCTTATTTTTCGTTTCCAATGACCATCTGTGTAGTTTGCCTTCTTTGCCTGCCTACGATCCCACTCCAGTCCAGCTTTCTGCTTTGATCTCAGAAGACAGAAACTTTGCAAGTTTTCGGACATCTTGTCGTGCAAATTCCACCATGTCGCATGAGCAACATCACTGGCAAATTCATGCAATATGTCGATATTCCAGTTGCAATCGTAGTCACGGTAACACAACCATGGCTTTAGTCCCAGGTAATGAAGAACATAGAGAACAGGAGGATCAGCTCCAAACAAACGGATCTTCATCTGTTTGTTCTCTTCCTCGTCTCCTTCCCAGAAGTGCTTCAAGAAGTTCATGTGCTTCGGAATGCGGTGCCACCAAGTAAAGATCTCATTGAGGTAACCCTGGTCGCCACCATTGTATGATTCAATTTCGTCGATATGATCCATTAACATCTGAAACGTGCAGTTTGAAGGCTCCACAACCATCACTCCGGAATTGAAGAGAGTTGCATTGTTTCCTGTTGCAGTTATTTCTGGCATGGTGAACAAGAAATCAATGTTTCTTAAGATGAGAAGGTCTGCATCAATGAATACGATCTTATCGTATTCCGTTAGCTGCCACAGGCGAAACTTGCTGTAGTTCCACTCATTATAGGCGTCGCGCTCTGCCTTTGGGTTCCGGATTCTTTGTATTGTTCTGATTTTCCAGCCCGCAGCTTCAAGACCACTCCTATGATGCTGACTTACTGTTTCATCAACAAGTATGACGAGATCCCTTTTCGATCCTGATAATCTGATGCTTTGAGCTGCGGCAATGGCACCGCAAACATATACATTTGCAGAATGAAGTATTGTGGCATATGCTTCTCTACTTGGAGTGTTTGAGTGTTTTCTCTCTGTATTTACAAACAGCAATAAATATCTTGAGATCGAGACATAAACCAGTGGCACAAAGTTTATAAAAAAATGGTGCTTGGTGCATATCTGATTTGCGTCGAAATTCGATTATATGTAATATTACTTATAGGAAAAACTCGCTTGAAAATGTATTATTAGATAGAACATTAGTGATTCAGGTAAATCTTCTTACCATATCAAGATGTAGAAAAGAAATAAACTTGAAGTTAATGGCAAATGAGAGAGGAAGGAAGAACTGGAACCAACCTTTGGCATTGAGTGGAAGTGCAAGTTCACAGGATCCAATAGGAAGTTGCAGTTTCTCCTTTAACAGCTCTAAGTCAGGCTTGTACAACCAAGCATTTCCTTCTCTTTTCACAAGGTTTTTGCAAGTGAAAAGGTTTGGTATGGGGAAACAATTCGTGACAATTAGCACGTGCACCGGGTAGTCGCTTTTCGCAGATTCTGCAGCGACTTTGGCAGCTGCCAGTTGCAAATGCAGACGAGCTACATTTCTTGTCCATTGCTCTGAGCTATTGCAAGGGAGCTTCACAGCAATGAGGTCAAAATCGAATCCTTTACTTACCTTAGGCTCAGGAAGACGAGGACAAGATGGAACTTCAGATTCTTCTTCCTCATCGATCCATTCGGGATACAAGACATCCCAAGTAACATTGCTATGAACAGGATTTAAGTGAATGGGAGAAAATCCTGCATGAGGTAAAACCTGCTCCCAGAGGCTCATCTCTGAGTCGTTAAAGTTCAGCAGCCCAATTTTCAGATATCCTGTTCTAGCATCAAGTCTTTCAACTGCTTTTAGAACTTGAACCCAATCGACATCCAAGTTCGAAACATAAGGAAGATCTGTGCTGCATTGCCAAGAATTGGCCTCTTCATATTAGAACCAAGCAGAAATTTCACAATATCGCAAAAAACTAGACCAATGTTTTCATCAACCAGATAAATGGAAGAAAGCTATGTCCAGGAGTTATACCTTGAAACATGATCGACAAAGTGCTCATTGTCGTAAGTTACCGGCGAGCGAAGCAGTATTAAAAATGTGCCAGTGAAAATTATTACAAGGACAAGTTTCAAAGAGCTCAGCTTGTAGTTAGAATTCCTTTCTGGCAAGAGATGGTGCAATTGTTTTTTGGCTTGTTTAAGGTCACCAAATCCAAGTGGCCTCCTTTTGCTTGCATCAACACTGCAATCGGAAGGAAGTCCAACTAGTTAAAAATTATCTTGCAATGCAGAAATCACATAAGTAAAACATGCATATTTATAAAAGAAGCTACAAATTTTGACTTGGGTTGTGCTGCAGAAATAAATCATACCGAAGCCACGAAACGAAAAGAGTTAAACTTCAACAATATAATCCAGATATCAGGTTCTGTATATATATATAACAAATTCTGTATTTGCATTTACAATTGATTCAAGAGAGTAGAACTTTGATATTAGTTAACTTCTACAACAATATCAACTTTTTTATTCCTTCTTTATCTGCTACTGGCTGGTTATCTACATAGCATGTTCCATAGGGACAAAAACTACTTTGGAACTTAAAAGAGCCCATCCAACTAAAGAAGTATACTGACTCTAATCATCAAATAGTTACACCAGGCAACTTGCCAAGAGTCTTCAAGTTCCCATATCCAAATATATGACATAAAAAAGTAGTGCTTTTGCAGGAAATGAAATGTGTTAGTTAGGTAGGTGATCTGCTACACAAAAGTGTCATTTTCCCCCCATCAGTTGAGGCTCTGCCCCTTGATTTATTTTATGCCTTAAATGGGAGGGAGTGAGTGAAGAAACTTAATATCCTGTACATTTGGTGGATGATGAAACTCTGTACTTGGAATTCAGCTGTACTTCATGAAACAAATATGCAACAAAAATCTCAAGTATTATCCTACTGAAGGCAAATTGATGCAACATAAATTCCTGAATTTATGATTTCTATTATACGATCCAAGTTGAAGTTTGTAGTTTGATATTAGTACGGCAATTCATGTTCCTAGAGTGATCAAGTGTCATGCTGCCATGATCTGAATAGCAGAGATGTTACCTACAACAAAATCTGATTCCTAGCGGGCAAGCAAACAATGGCAAACCGGACAGAGAAATAAATATGATAAGAAACAAGTTATAATCAGATTCACATGTTCTTCCAACAAGACGAATCAGTGGTAAATCAAGTGATATATGTAATATGAAACATTAAATTCTCAAGAGCAAAAAGAATACGGATCAACGATAGCAACAGCAACAAAAAACTTAAAAGAAGTTAGATCATGATGAACACAATATCCAAACAATGGAAGCGTGAATGATGGTGCAAAAACAAAACCTTTTAAGTGATACGATTCAGATACAAGGAAAAGAAGAGCACGAGGCACTCACAAGCTTCCGGCCAGCCGGTGCCGCGTCTCCGGCGGGCTTCTAATAGCGCCGATAAAGCCTCTCATCTCGATCCGATGACAGCAACTGAACGCATCATCCGCTCTCAGTCCAATGCAGAAATCCGGCCGGCAACTGTACAGTTCACAACCCAGAACGCATCAAGGTGATTTTTTTATGACAGCAACCATCCATATGAATCCATGCCTGCAGATAGTGCAAAAATGAAGAAATCAAACATCGCCAAGCAGAACACACAGAAGCACCATTAACAAAGCACACACAACCTACCTGCCCCTGGGATCACGCCAAGCAAACTATAAACAAATGTAGTATGTATGATTTGAATCGCCTCTCGGCCTTCCAGGGAGCCAAAGCAGTTACTCCAACGGAAAAAGGCGACACCTTGCGGAGACCAGTGCTTGAAGAAATGGCCAAGAACCAGTATAAAGAAGGAAACTACCAGAGGAAAAAAGAGAGAAAGGAAAGAAGAGGAGAGAGACACCAAACGAATAAACAATGCAGGATATGGTGAACCAAATAAAGGAAAGCAGTAATGGGCAGAATTTTGAGACCCTGCAATCAAATCATTCATGGTGCTGAGGATGGAATTATGGAAGCCATTAAACGGCCAGAGTGGCCAGGAACGAAGCGATGTGGGGAGGAAGGAAGCGTGAGGGAGGATGATCGTTTTATACAGAAGAGAGAGAAAGGCTGATGAGAGGGTGTGAGTTGTGTAGTGTACTTACTGTACAAGTAAAATGGCAACCTTTGTGGATTTTGTCGAACATTCTCCTGTGCCAAAGATTACTTTTTTATTCGTTGTGAGTGAAAAAAAATCACTTTTTTAACAAACACAAAAAGAGATGTGTATGCATGTATGAGAGAGAGAGAGAGAGAGAGAGAGAGAGAGAGATGGGGATTGGTGGGTGGAGAAGGTTATAATATTTGCTGTCTCCAAGGGCTTTGGGGGAGGATGGCGTGAAGATGAAGGGGGTGACGGTGCTGTTCTTTTGTGGGATTGTGAAGACAGAGGAGGAGGAGGAGGAGGAGGAGGGTCAGCAGGCAGTTCAGATGGTGGCGGTGGTGTTAAATCCTGAGAACATGACTTGACTGAGGAAAAAAAAAAAGCAAGGCATTGGAGTCAGGAAGGACCCAATGGTTGGACACATGGAGGTTCTATCATTAAAAACATATTAATCAAATTAATATTAAATGACACAAATAATTAGTGTTTTTAATCAAATTAATATTAAATGACACAAATAATTAGCGAGTCTGTATCTCGAATTAAAGGACGAAAGAGTTAGTAGCTCCGAGTTTGAATATCGAAAACGTCAATTTGATCAGAATTTTCTCACGTTGTCATTCGTCGGAATATCGAATTAGTCAGATGTTAATAATCTTATATCATCGATGAGTTAATACCGAAAAAATATTAATCAACTTAATTTGAATAATCAAAACTTTGTTTTGAACTCATCAAATATGTAAAATAGATTTTTTTTTTCTATTGTTGCCGTAATATTTATTTAGCTCGATTAATTCATGTCATGAGAATTTTCAATAAAAAGAAATTGCCTACAAATTTTAAGAATTTTTTTATAGTATTCTAAAGTGATCTGCCCTTGTTTATACATAAAGTTGAATTCAGAGGAATTAAAAGAAATAGTTTAGTTTCTTATTTGTACTTAAGGAAAATAATAGAAATTAATTAATTATCTACTTTATTGAAAAGTGAGGTGTTCTGTGATTAGGGAAAAATGATTTAAGTTTCAAAAGAGGAAATATTTTTTCATCGAAATTTTCTGAGTTATTCTAGATTGATCTTGTGTTGGTCAAAAGTTCTCTTACAATTAACCAAACACAATATAGGGCATGCTTGACTTATAAATAGTTTAAAATATTTATAAATTGATTTTAAAAATTTTGTATACTTGATAAATAAAAAAATTATACTGGTAACAACTTATAAGTTGACAAAAATGAGTAAATTTCTTCAACTTATTTTTAAAGTTGTTAATTTATTTTTAAACTAACTATATTACTCTTTTGTTCATATTTTTTAATATTAGTATCATATAAATTCAAAATTATATTAATCAATATTTAATTTAATAAATATTATAACTATTCAATGATATTATCAATAGTTTTATTTAAATATGTAATTATTTATATTTTAAAATATTTTTCAATATTAATATTTATTAGATGTTTTTTATAAGCTAAATCAAATAGGCTAATGAGAAAACTAAACTTATTTTGAGATGGAGACCTAATTGTTTTGTATTAAGAATTAGAAACTACCAATAGACACCGTGAATTATGCCGAAAGTTACTAAACGATATATATTTTTATTACCTAAACAAATAATATCTTTAAAAGTGGGTTTTAACATTATTTTTTCTTTAATCAGTTGTTCAATCATAATCCAACGACTGATTATAATAGGGTTCAATTCATATAATTCAATGAATAATTTAATAAATAATAAAAGCGTGGATTTAGAGACATCCTATCGCAAACTTTTATTTTCTTTTTCAATATTACAATGTAAGTAAAACAAAATCAACCGAATTTTTTTCTAACTTTGTTATCTTATGAAACTCTGTGAATGGAAATAATTAATAAGTAATAAAATAAAGTGAACATAAAATGATTGAAATTTGTTACCTTGTGAAACTATGTGAATGGAAATAATTAAAGAAATGATAAGCAAGAAAAAAACAGCTTAATTGAGTTGTAATCTTCCAACATGAAAAAAAAAGTAATTGTATATTTATGAATTTTATGAAGATTGCGTTAGATTAAGTTTGTCATGTTAGTGATCTGATCGGTAGGTCCATTTGGTTGCTTATGCAACACTTGAGGATTGAGAAAGCACCACCCCAACAACACATGTGAGCCAACTTTGAGCTTATTTGGATCTGCAAAAGCCAACAAAAAGCAGATGTGAATCATTACTTTTGAGGAACATGGTTTTATTTTGGAATTGTTATATATAATTAGATGTAAGCCAAAGTTCTAACAGCTCCATTAGTTTTTGGAGAATATACAATAATTAAGAAACACTACAATGCATTTGTCAGAGATACTCAAATCATAAATGCCTATGATAATATGCATCAAGATATGAAAATCAATGATCATCACCCAAAGTTAATACATGGTGAAGAAACCAAAGAATTTATATTTATAGCGTGACTAACTCGATTCGAATAGGAAAACTATCCTTCTATCGTTATATTTGTCGGAATTTTTTTTTCATTATAAAGGGAGGCTCATAATATGATATAAAAAATGAAATATTAAAATTAAAAGGATTAAACTTATTGATGAAAACTGAATTTGAGATATCTTGATACTCAATTCAAGACGTGGTTTAGGAGTGATAATAGATCGAGTTAATATAAAAGTTAGAGTGGTACAAAATATATAAGCAAATTATAAAAAAATTTTGAGAGATCAAAATTTGAATCTTAGACTTTAAGATACTAGTCAAAATTACCTATCCACTAAATTAATTAGATAATAGTATTATTTTATTAATATTTATTTTATTTATTGGCTATAACTACTAGTATATATGCATATATACTTTATATACCGAAAAATTAGGAAAGATCGAGCCTCCCCTTCACGATATATGTGGGTCAGTCGCTGGTCGTGTTGGGTTGAATTTGAGGCAAAATTTGATCTGATAAAAAAATAATAATTTTAGGTCCGGTTAAGTTAAAAAAATGAAACCGATTCGATCCAATCCGAAAAGTTTCAAGTTGTTGGATAATTTTTTTATTTTTTAGATTTTTTAATATTCTAATATTTTTTTATGAATAAAAATATATTTTAAAATAAAATAAATTTATGTTAATAAAATTAATTGATACAAAACTTGAAATTATTAAAATATAAGTAAATTTAGTATTTTTTATTATTATTATTATTATTATTATTATTATTATTATTATTATTATTATGAGTTCTTCGAATCAAGTTTTAGATTTTTGAATAATTAAATATTCAACATATTACTTTATTCATAATTAACTAGGTCAAATTGAATTTGATTCGATTCAAAATAGTGATTCGATAAAAAAATAATCAGATCGAGTTGATCGAATTAATCGAGTCGGTCAAATTCTTGCTCACCTCTAATTGAATACCTGGCTCTTATTCTCGGGATTTAAATATTTTAACTCGACACCCAAGCAATAATACTTGAGTATGAGAGGTTGGTAGAAATGAAAGAAATAGAAGGCAGCTTATCACCATTTGTTGTTTAACGCTTTAATGCGTTGCAGAAGAAGTGGCGTCCTGACTACCTGATGAGTCAGTCAATATTTGATGCAGGGGGTGCACATGGAACGCATCAGAGTAAATGCATCTGCCCCTTTTTTTTTTTTAAACCCCACCGATGTTCAGGGCTACTAGCACCCGACTAATCCGGTATTCGGACGAGAGCGGCACGGCAAATCCTGATCAAATTGGTTACTCCGGGGCTCGAACTCGGGGCTACTAGCTCCCGGTCCCTCAATCCGGGACACAGACCCGCTAACCATCTGTGCCAACCGAATTTGGTTTGCATCTGCCCCTTTCTGGTACTTCATGTTGTCATCTCTATCTTTTTGCAGTCCACAGGGAAATGAAACTCCAAAACCTACCATCCCTTAATGTAGTAAGAGTAAAGTTTTTTTTTCACAGGTCGATCTCACTCAATTTCACTTGGAGACTCCCTTCATTTTGATGAAAAAATATTAAGATTTTTTTTTAAAAAAACAAATCTATTTTATATTTTATAAAATATTTTTAAATATAGGGGGAAATATCTTAAGAATATAAGAGTGATGAGTTAGTGAGAGAAAAAAGAATGTCATTTTTAACATTTTAAATCCGGTTTTCTGATCGATAAGAATCTTTTTTAGTTGATTGAGTTTTTTTATTTTACATATTTTTTTTTAAAATGAGAAATTTATTTTCTAAAAGTGTGTTCATCATAATAAATGGATTCTTATCATTTATACTCTAAATTATAAAATGCATTCACCACACAAACTAAAAAAAATCATATGTATAACCAATTATACGTAGTCTATGTCAATTAAATCGGTTGGCTAATATAGATAGCAAGTCTGAATTTCAAATTAATGAGTTAGATCTACTATCTACTATCCAACATCATACGATTGTTAAGATAAGTAGTACGGTGTTACCTATTTAAATAGGTAGCACCTCCATTGGACCCATCTAATATGAATCTGTTTGACGCATCTTTAAATTAGTGTCTATAATAATGATTAAGTCAATACGGTATATAATATGTACATTAACAAGTAATTGAATTTCAACATTTTGAAACATTTGAAACATCATGAAATTTATTTTTAAATATATTTTTAAAATATTTTATCAATATTTACTATTTATATGAATATACTTATTCTTTGACCACTTTATTAATTTACTATTTATTATCATTTTATTAATTTATATATTTTTTGGGTAACTAATTATTTTAATATTATTTATGAATATTAAAATAGTTAAAATGAAAATAAATTATTTAATTTAGTATACATATAATAGGTGTAAATTATTTAAATAATTAGTCATATCCACTGTTGATTCGTATTTGTCGAATATTTTAATTAAATTGATAATTAATTATTAATATTTAATTGCTAATTGCTAAGGCATGTATATATACCTTAGCTTAAGGCATGTATATGTATATATATCGATATAAGTATATATACACACTGAATGGAGCCTAATGTAGTATCCTTGGACCTTGTATATATGTAGGTATTCTTTACCTACAGCATCCCATAGCCACATCTAAATTTGATGCACCCATTCATAACCTTATATGACTGCTACTATTTAGAAAGTAGAATAATATTTGATGAAATATTAATCTAATAAAAGATTGTTCCGTTTTCCTTTTGAAAGTTACTTATTAACTACAAAAAATACATTTTCTGAAGTTCCCTACTTTAATCTCGTAAAATTACAATGTGTTGTTCATTTTTTTATTTTAAAAATTCTGATTACATTCCATTTTTTACCCCGTTTGGTATGACATAAAAAATAAATTATGATATAACGTTTAGTGTTTGATAAATACAAAAAAAGAGCAGCGACAAGTGATGTGCTGCGAGTGTATTGAGACGCTTGATCACCTAACGTTTGGAGGTTCAAAAGTAGCGTGTAAAAGTTTTTTTGTCTAATATATCTTTTCTGATGCATATAATAATATAAATAATTTAAAAGCTTTCATATGTCCATTTAATTTATTTAACATTCATAAGTTAATTCAAATATTTTATTTGTCAAATACATTTATTGGTAGACCGCTAATAGCTAATCACTAAGCGTTGAACCCTATTCTATTATTTGAATCGCTATTCTTTAATCATATCACTACTAACTAATTAAACAGCTAATCATACCAAATGAAACCTTAGAAGAAGATATTTAATGATTACATTGTTTTCAAGATAAATATAAAAATAAATGTTAGAATTATGGCCGGTGATAAATACCAAGTTGACGTTCGTATCCGATTTTATTGCTTCAATAATGATCCCGATTTGAATCATGGTCAAGGATCAGGACATTCCACTTGCCTGGTCTAATAATGGAGATGTTCTAATAATTGTTCACCCCTAAATGACATCAACGATTTACTCTTTAGAGTAATTTAATAGTCTCAATGCCTTAAAAAAATAGCATTAAAGTGAAGAATGTAATGTTTCACTAGCTTTATATAATTCAAAAGTAAAATGAGAGAGTTATTAATAATTTAAGAGAGAGGCACTTGGAACCCATAATTCAGGAGTTGAAAATATGAGTTACCTTTTTTATATAAATAGAAATAAATTTTGTGTGAACCATTTTTCTGTTTTAAAAATTGTAGCGTATTTTGGGATGTGACGAAACAACTCATTCAAAAAGTTGAGATTATAATCAAAGTGGGTTGGCACAGATGGTTAGCGGGTCTGTGCCCTGGATTGAGAGATGAGGAAGCTAGTAGCCCCGAGTTCGAACCCCAGAGTCGACACTTTGACCAAGATTTGTCTTCGTCGCCATTCGTCCGAACATCGAATTAGTCATATGTTAATAGCCTTGGATTACCGATGAGTCTCAGACCGTGACCGAAAAAAATTGAGATTATATCATTACGATTAAATTACAAAAAAAAACTTCCCAATTTTTTTCTAATTTTAATAGACTATCATTGGTTCTAAGTTAAAACGTTTACGACAATGATACACATATATTTTTTTCTCTTCGCTAGATCATTATTTTTTTCTATATGATAAAATATATTAATAAAATATAAGAAAAAAAGACAGCAACCCTTGCTTTGGGGCTTTCGCCCCTTACGGCCCCAACCTCCTCTCTCCTCTTCAAGCTTTTTTTCTTATTTTTTTTCATTTGTTTATTAGTTTATTTTTATCATATAAAAGTAAACTATATATTAACATGTAAGAAAGAAATATATGCACGAAGAAAAGAGAAATGTATGTGTGAGAGTCACATATAAGAAAAAAATTATAAAATCGGTGATAGTTAATCAATATATGATCGTGTGCAAAACAATTTATAAGTTGAGTAACTATTTTGTTATAAAATAAAATTTAGTAATATTTTTTATTAAAAAAATAGTAATCATATTGGTATAATAAGTAAATTCAGATGAGTGTTTGTATAATTTATTCCATGGATGTTAATATGTTCATATGCATATGGAAAAAAAAGATATTTCACATGATTTTTGAGGGAGTTATTAATACTATAAATGATTGATAAGATCAAATATCTTACGATCACAAAATCAAATAGTTGACTAATGCATGTTTTTGTGTATCACAAACGAGATAAAGATATAATATAAGTAAAATCAAACGGTATTTGCGAAATGAAAAAAAAAAAAAAGTTATCATTCCAAATAAACAACACAAGATTTGGACGTCGGTGGTTTAAATTATATGGTGACATGCAATGGTCCAACACATTACGTTACAATCCTTAATTAATTCGTATATGAATCATCATGATACGAACTCCACATGCTACCCGAGTATATATATAGTGACCACTTACGAACACTGCAAAGAGACAAATCTCGACTGTTCGTTCCCTCCCTAAATCTATCTAATTCATTGGAGTTTATTATCCAAAATTTTTATTTTTTATTATCCGAGTCTAGCGTATAAATTATTCGATCGAAAGTGTTTTTTTCAACTAATTTTAACTTTTATAACTTGTGTACCAATTAACTCAACTCTTTATGATTTAATAAAGATGTAAATAGGGTATTTTATGTGCCATATCTTTTGAATAGTTGAATTTGATATATATAATTAAAGGGTTTAATGGAGGTGAAACACCCCTCCATGTGTTTCACAGTGAAACGCCCGTATGATCAACCGTCTACTTTTAAATATATGGTTTAGATTAAAAACAACTTAAAACTACCTAACTAAAATAATATAACAACTTTCTCTCTCCTCTTTTAATCTAAACCGCGTATTTAAAAGTAGACGGTTGATCATATGGGCGTTTCACGGTGAAACACATGGAGGGGTGTTTCACCTCCATTAAACCCATAATTAAAAAATAATATATATTTAAAATTCATATTTTTTTTTATTTTTTCGATCATAAATCTCAAATTTAACGAAGTAAGACTTTTTTTTGTTTTATTTAAGTCAGGTTGCTTGGAAAAAAAATTTCTCATGATTTATACATTATTTCTTGGTAAAATTGTATGGCTTCCAAGTAGGGGCGGAGCCAGGAATTTTTTCAGTGGGTTCACGATTTAAACATAATATACGAACACGCTTTCGATTCATGTAAAATAAAAATTCATGATTGGTTAATACATAAAACGCAACGTGTGTTCAAATCAAATTGTGTAAAAAAGTCATTATTTGATTACAAGAAAGGGACAATCAAGTTTTTTATCGATATAAAATAAATAAAAATAAAATAAGTAAGACGAATGATGTTAAGATTTTAATCAGGCGACGTCTTCATGCTCCATAGAACATGTAACCAACTGTGCTCGCAAACATATCTGTCTCTACTCTATATATATGCATTTTATTTCAGTGCCTGCACGTGCAGGCATGGGAAGGCATATGCCTCCGCCCTTGCTTCCAAGTGATTCAAAAGTAGTAGAAGAAAAATTAAAGTAAAACTTTAGGTATATAAGATTTGGTTTGGCTAAATCGAATTATATTTTGTTTGTATATAAAACATCTTTTAAGTATTCTTTTATTTTAAATTATGTTAATAGAAAAATAACATTATCTTTTCTACCTTATATTTAATAATTGTTATATCTTCATATTTGCCATGTATATATGTTATTATATAACAATAAGTTTAGTAATTTCATGTGAGATGATGATGAGCCTTTTGTGTTGCCGCCTGATAATTTTCTGATTTCTTCCGAGAAAATGCTAAAAGGATACTGTAGCTTCTTTACTGTGCGGCCCACAGCTTCCGCGGCCCACCGATCACGCGCGTCGAGGCGCTCCCTCGACGGCTCCGCCGAGTAAAATATAAAAGGGGCAACGTATTTTTCTCTCTCCAAGACTTCTAACTCTTTCTCTCTCTGATGTTTGCAGGCGTTAGGGTTCCGATGGCTTCCTCGATGTCGCAGAGCGCTCCACAGCCGCCGCCGTCGTTGTCGTCTGTGGAAGTCGGGAGCTATCAAGATCTGCAAGACAAGGTGAAGGCGGAGACAGAAGATAAAGGTGGAAGAAGGAAAGATTGTAGAGACGACG
>LTAE01000291.1:40648-90714 GCA_001647135.1 Pontederia paniculata | reverse complement strand
CAGATCAAGGATGACCGAAGTGACAAGTTCCTCTCAAGTCAAGATTAAGGGGGAGTATGTTGGAAATTAATCTTGACTTATAGAGTTTGATTAGGAGTTGATTTGTTTTAGGATTAGAAGATTAGTTTAGTTGGATTAATATTAGTTAATTAGTGTTTAACTTCTAGTCAAATTCAAACTATTGTACTATAAAACTACCTCTGCTGATCAATGAAACATGGATTAAGTTTTACGTAACTTTTTCTTCTTTTTCTTGTCTCTCTGTTTCTTCTCTGCTGCTATACTTCGCCGGTGCTATTGTTCCTGGGCCAACAGTATCATCACTCCCTTATTCCTCTTTTGATAGGCAAATTGTCATGTATTAATCCTGATATGTCTTGTTTACTGTTCTACTTGGTATTCTCAAGTAGCTTGTATAATTATTTTAGTAATCAATGAACAATGCTGAAGCCAAATATCAGTAGATATTAGAGATAATTGGTCATGTTAATTGTTAATGGGATGTCATTCTAAGATGCTCTCATTTTTTTTACGTCCTTCCAGTTTATAGCATCAGGCAGTTGAAACACAAAGAAAGAACAGAGAAGCAGAAGTTACTTACAAGAGCATGTTCTCCAGTTTCAAAATTTCTCAGGTCCAAGACCTATTAATACATAGTAAAAAGAAAATGCATGAGATACCACCAATATGAAATATCTGTCTTAAACAGTTATCACCAAATGCTCATTTTTTACAAGGAATTACTTGCTGTACAGTTATTGAAGGATTAGACAATAGTTACAAAATTACTAAAGAAAACTAAAATATTGAAAAACACTTAGAAAGCTGTTGCACAGTAAGAATGCTTAATATATTTTCATGTCAATCACAGATGTAGATATCAAATTCCTCATTATGATAATATTTTCATCCATCACATGCATTGTTTTTGTAGTATTGAATAAATGTGCTACAGCAGGAATTAATTTATAGTTGGTACTCACACATACACCCCAAGTCTGAAAGAACATGAGAACATAATTAAAAGATAAAAGCAGTCAATATATTCAGCATAAATTAAAAAAGTTTGAAATAATTACCTCACCACGATCTTCATATATGTATCTAACCCTTTGAAGTGGAGTGGATGACCAACAGATAGATACTGAAGCAATACCAATAATATTTGACATGATTTGTGAAGAAAATATTACAATCCTTCTTTGGAAGGAAACATATCAAGGCAAACTCACATTGATGCTATTTATATACTTTTCTTTGTCGACTCGTACTATCTGCCCTTTCTTCACTGCAAAGAGTTACAAGAAAAGACATGCCTCACTCTTCTCATCAAAGCTAAAGATAGATAAAAAGGTAGTAAGTTAGTGTCAGCATTATTGCAATCCAGAGCAGCACATATGCCTATTGTCTATTCAGTTTGCTATTCTGTACATTCAAGCTTACTTTCGAGCTACTAATACATAAAAATTTCATATTGCTACTTCAAAAATCCATACTAGATTCATGCAGCCATCTTTAAAAGGAATTTAAACTTGCAATCACATCAGATTCTTGTACTTGAACAAAGAAAGATGATCTGGTTCAATATGACCGATGAAAGCCAAATTCTGATTACAAGTGCATCACAGTCATACAACTTTTTAATTATTACCAATAACGAGATAAGAATCATGTCTTTATCCAGAAAAGAAATTCCAATTTGCTATCACATTCTTCTGCTTGGATCAAAGACAAACAAAAGGTACATTTTAATTCGGATGGCTAATTTTCGCGGCATATTTAGATTTCAAATTATTCCCAACTTCTTACTCAAAGCATCCTCATTGGATTCATTCAGAAAAAAAAAAGTTTGGAATTCGAAATTAAAGGCGTCAATCATTTTGGGACGCTCGCAATTCCATCACATTCTGTAATCACTCATGTTTGGAGGGAGGAGGCTGCGCTTACTCGAATAGACAGGCTTCTTCGGCAAAGTTTTGACGGGCGCCGACGCGGCCGCCTCGGTAGCAGTTGGCGGTGGATTCACCGCCCGGGGGCTCGGCGGAGCTTGCGGCCTTGACGATGAATGACGGAGCTCGAGGACGAGGCTGCGGCGACGGAGCGGAGAATGGGGAGAGGCGAGTTCTGGAGCAATGTTGCTGGAACGCGGCGGAGGGCGAGAGGAGGGACGCCATGGATGGAACAAACAAGGACAAGGTGATGCGGGGGGCTGTGGAGTTTCATTTGCTGCCATTGGTTTTTTGGTTCTGTCTTCACCAGATAAGTTTGTGTGAAGCCAAAGTTGTCCCAAGTCACTCTTGTCGTGCAGTCTTCGCCGGGTCGGATTGACCCGATGAATCCGATGGTCCGAACCGACTCAATCTCAATTAGGTTGGATCAAATAGTTGGTCGGATCAAATTTGAACCGACGCGATCATAACCCGATCACCAACGGATTGAGTACGAATTTAAATTTTTGGAACCCGATCAACTCGACCTAATCCGATGACCCGAACTTTTATATATTTTTTTATTAAATTTAAAATAATTTATTCTTAATAAGAATATTACAAATTTATACTTTATATCCTTTAATCATTATAAAACATTGAAAAAATATTTTTCTTTATTTTTTAAAATATAATTGATGTTAAGTATTATAAAAAATAATTAAAATATATGTAAAAATTCAATCAGATAAACCGATGATCCGACTCGATCTAATCCAACCCAATGAAGATCGGATTGAATCGGATTTGATGACCCAAATCGAATAAATTGATCGGGTTGGATCGAATTTGAGTTTGAATCGGGTCAAACCCGACGTGAAGACCCCTACATGCACTCATACTTCTAACGTTAAAAAAAATTAACATATTAATTAAATTTGGTTGACGAAACTAATAATTTCGAATTTAATTTATGAGTCGTCAATTTATTTAAAATTTATATTTGTCAAACATGAGATATTAATAATTTGAAATTTATATGAAATAATAATTTCGGATTTAATTTTTGAATCGCCAATTTATGAAGTTTATACTTTTTATTCTCGTCAAACATGGAATTAATAAGTGATAATTTCCTTAATTTCATAATATTTATAACTTCTAAGTATATAATAGAAATGTGAGAGCATATGCATATGTCAAATGTGCACTTCCGTTTGCTTTTAATATAGTATAAATTCTTGGGACGATAGAATATTTTGCTTAAGCGAATTTTTTTGTTTGATTTATTATAAATGTAAAATTTTTTGATTGCCGTAGCGAGGAGTGTGACCCATTAGTTCTGAGTATTACATTTTCACGAAATTATAATATTATTATTAGTTTGGATTATTTTCGTTAACATCGTTTGTATTATAACTTTTTTTTATGAATAATTCTAAACTATAAATTTATCGATTTTAGTTTCTAAATTATTTTCGCTTTGATATTTTAATCATCCGTCAATTTTTTATTAAAGTTAATTTTTTAGATATGTTAAATGATACTTGTACTCGTAAAAGTTTAAAATATTTTTTTTATCTTTTATTACTTATTAGTTTAAAACACTTGTACCATTTTGCTAATTCTTTATTAGATTAATAAAATAAGTAATAAAAATAAAAATTATTTTAAACCTCTATAAGGGTATAAATGTCATTTAATAAATATGAAAAATTTAACTTTAACAAACTAATGAAATCAAACGTTAGGATTAAAATGTCAAGCGAGAATAGTTTAGGGACTAAAATTGGTAAATTATAGTTTGAGATTATTCGTGAAAAAAAAGTTATAGTACAAGAGGTGTTACCGAAATAATCTTATTAGTTTTAAAAAGTATCTTCTGAATATCAATTTGTAGTGCTTCTGAATATCAAATTCTACCACAAAAATGGAAAATAATCTTATAAAATAAAATTTTCAGGTGATTCATACAAAATTTGGACATCATTTTTAACTTTAAAAATTATCTTCTAGTTCAATGCATTAGCTTATACCATGATTCTTTACATGTTAAATTGTACCGGGGGATAAATATCCCTATACCAGGTAATACTTAATAGTACATGATTGGGGTATGGAGAATGATATAAACTTTTAAACAACCACTACTTTGTATCCAAAGGTAAAACTACCAAGAAAAAAAAGACATTTGTAGTGGCTCTATGCAAGGGTGCTTATTTCCATTTTCATCCCTTGGGTATAAACTATACTTGTTCTAGGTATAAAGTTTTTTGAAACGGGTAAATCAAATCTCGGATGCTCAAATATTTGTAAAAGCAGTTATCAAATAGTCTACTATAAACAAGAACAACCTCAAAAACCATTCAAGTCATAACTTCACTGAAAATAGAAAAGAAAACTGCACTCCAACAGAAAAGTCAACAAGCAATCTATAAAAGCAAAAAAGGAATTGTTGAAGTACCTCTCTCTCTCTCTCTCTCTCTCTCTCTCTCTCTCTCTCTCCTTTCCTTTCTTTCATAGAAAACCTTGTATTACATGGACACAAATTTACTATATACATAAGGTCAAGGTGTGGCACTACAATCTATAGTTACAAGGATTCATTTGCATACTGCAACATCTATATTGAGTGAATCATATTTTCAGGTTTATCCTCTCTCTCTCTCTCTCTCTCTCTCTCTCTCTCTCTCCCTCCCTCCCTCTCCCTCTCTCTAATAGAAAACCCTGTATTACATGGATATAAATTTACTATGTACACGAGGTCAAATTGTGGCACTACAATTTATAGTTACAAGGAACATCATTTGTATACTGTAAGTGTAACATCTCTATTGAAGTGAATCATATTTTCAGGTTTATCTCCTTCTCATGGTGGTAAGAAGATGACTGATAACGCAGTGTAACATCCCCTCCCCATGAACACTCTCACAGCTCGCCAGCCGCATATGATCATGGCCTGTCGGAATTCTGTCTAGCTTGTTCCAGCAGCGTGAACCCTGACTGAAAGGATAACTTGCTAGCTTTATGTTATAGGCCTATGCTCAGCCTTCTGGGAGAATCATATGGTGAAGGGGACCTCGGTTGGCTCAAATCAAGCCAAGGATCTGAAATGATGTTGATTTGTCTTGTTGGATAGGGAGCATGATTGATAGGACTGTGATTTCCTGCCCCAGGTGAAAAGGCAGGATGAGGAGGGGAGGCAAAGCAACTCCTGTTGGACTGTTTGAATTGCCTCAGGGGACTAGAACAAGGCGAGACAGGAAGCGACATGTTCATCCGCACACTGCCAAAATCACTGCAATAAGGCAATTTAGTTTCGAAAGGAGTACAACGAGTCGCCAATTCAAATTCAAACTTCAACTACCTTGTATTCCTATATGATGAAGGCAATGCCAGCGGAGATCCGCGAGCCCTCGTAACGGCATGTTCTCTATCATTAAGGGAGGAAGCAGTTCGAGTGGATGACAATTCTATACTAGTCTGTAGAAGAACAGAAAGTGGCAAGTGACATTGGCATGATAAACTAATCATGTAAGAATGGTCTTTGAAATATAGTTTGAACTTACTGTAGGATAGCTTCCATCAGAAAATGCAGGCAGAGCATCCTTAATTGCATTTAGCCTATAGGCATTAACTGTTGGTTGATCTCGAACAAAAGGGTGATCCAACAACTGAGCTGCCGAAGGACGAGCGGATGGGTCACGCTGAAAACATTGTTTCAAGAAAGCTTTTGCTTCGAAGGAAAGATGCTCCGGGATATCTGGTATATCTTTACTATTTGCAACTTTAAATATTGCAGGAATCTGGAAGATTGAAACATAAAACCCAAACTTAATAAGAAAGTGAATACATCATCATGATCCATGAGCACTATCTTAGAAATCACATTCAGTCCATATGATTCTTGCATGAAAATGAAATTGGAAACAATGATTACACACCCCTCCAAACTGGCTCCAGGGAGGTTTTCCATTTGCCATCTCAATAACAGTACATCCCAGGCTCCATATATCTACTGAGAGGTTATAGCCATTATCGTTCATGATAACCTGTATGACGTTCATAATGGAAGCCAGTCATGATATTACTGCTTTGTACATCAAGCTACGGAAGTTAGATGGATTGGATATTGATTACTCTTGTATAGGTTAAGGATTAAAATCTCAGATGTGACCCTTATTTTCTATTTATCTTTCAATTGTATTAGGTTCACATGTCTTTGTAACCGAAAAAAGAAGCATGTATAATTAAATTCCTGGTAACTAACCTCAGGAGCCATCCAATAAGGGCTTCCTTTAAATGAGCGTATGGACACGTATGGTGTTATCTGTTCCAAGAAAAATGAGGAAAAAGAAAATTAGTTAAGAAACAAAAAAAAACACTGAGTTAGAAGAAAGAAAAATCCACTTCATTAAAGAGCAAAAGTACAAAAGGAATAGTAAGAGCATTGTATAAAAGTTGTCCATTAGAGTCGGAATAGTACAAGAGTAGGCTAATGCACAAGCTAGAAGGATTTTTTCAGTATTTTGAGTACAAGGACTGTTTTAGAATTCCCTATTTTTTCTTTTCTTTTTTCTATTATTTCCAGCAATAACTATATCTGTTTAAGTAAGCTAAATTAATAGACATTTCTTCTCTTTTTTTTTCCAAGATACTGAAGACACCACAGTTAGACCAAATTTCGGACCCAATGGCTTTTTCATATCAATGTATTCCCTAGTTCTTACGACTTTCTTTGTTATTTAGTATCAACTTTGTACACTAATTAGCATGATCCAATGCACCAAAGGCAACACATATAAATGTACTGAGATTTTTCTGTCACCGACTAAGCTTTCAACATGGTGCATAACGAATAATCCATCTCAAATCCTAGAAAAAACCATAAGAAACTCAATGGCCTTTCATTTCTTCGCTGATGTCTATTCTCATCTTCTCTGTTTTTTTTTCTCATATCCCTGCAAGCATTTGTAGTAATCATAATTGAGCTCAAACTATCAGATTGAAACTCAGACCAGTGAGAATGCAGAATATTTGTGTCTTCATTTGTTAATCAACTCCTTTATTTCTCTTAGCTCAGGAATTTGATCTAGGCACTGCACTGCTTATATTATACTAGCAAGATTATTGACAATTAAAGTTCAAGCCAGACAATATCAGACCTTTTGCAATCAGATAATGCTAATGATAAAACAAGCAACTTAAATCTTACAAACACTTGCATATCTTCTTCTTACTTTTTCCTCATGTAGCAGACAGGACCAACATTTTCCTAGGACCCTTACTGCTATCATTATCAATAACTTCCAATTTTCAACAATGTTGTACCATTTCTACACATTGCTATGATCCATTTAAGAAGCCCATCAATTATTTTGAGTTACATTTTATATAAAGTGTCTGAGCTACGTTGCATCTCACTCTTACACGAGAGTACTTTCTTTCAAAGACAGTGCATTATTTCAACGACAAAGTTTGGGCAGTTCCAAATCAAAATACTTTCCAGTCCAAGGGTCTATATCCGTTAAATGTATCTATACTTTTCCAGTCCGAGGGTCATTGTGATACAAGTTTGATAGATTATTAGTGATTTGAATTGATCAAATGTTCTGAATGATAATTATCTATCTAGCTCATCAGTAGTAGTCTTAGATTAGAGAAAAACATGGGCAACAACTATTCTGTGTTGCAGAACACGCCTCTTGTTGGACTTATTAAGCTTCCACTTTTGTTGAGCTGAAACAATTGCTGGAATGTGTTGCTTTTTTGTCATATAATATGTAATTGACTTACCCTTACGAACAAGATATAATGGTTATAAATAAAATCTCAAACAGTTAGAATAAAGTTTTAATAGTTCTGTGTTCATGTAATGGTTAAGCATACATAGGAATAGATGATATTAACAATCAAAAGCCAGATCATTATAAATAAACATGTTCAATGGCTGAGCTTACGGATTTAGCCATGCCAAAATCTGCCAATTTAACTTCACCATTAGGATCAACCAGTATGTTTGCTCCTTTAATATCCCTGTCATGTCAACCATGCACTCTTTTGAGCATACCAATAATCTAGATGAACAACATCTCACCTAGAAAGATATGTGACTGGAAGTTGTTAGCTGTCAAGTACCTGTGCACAGTGTTCGTCCCATGTAAATAGGCTAACCCAGAAAGGATCTTTGCAGTATAGCTACGGATTAAAGGTTCCTCCAAAGGACCATATTCCTGAATTAGCTTGTAAATGGAACCCCCAGATACATACTCGAGAAAAACTGACAGTGTATCATCCACCTGTATATAAAGTGTGGAACCAATTCAAAAGTTACTAGAGAATGTATCCAACTCAAACAAACTACAATATTTTTTTTATTTTCTTCACACAAAAGATAATTGATCTTCAGTAACATTAGGAATAATGTCAGAGTTTGTGGATGACACATTTGTTATTAAGTTTCTGAGAGGTGAAAAGTCAATCCCATTGTCCAGTAATGAAGTGCACAAAAGGAGAATAAAAGTTGCAGAAAAAGCTCTTTTCCCAGCAAAGGCATGCTTTCAGGAAGTATATGCCTCAGTGTCAATATGAACTTTGTCATTGCTTCCAAATTATACATGAGTAATCAAATTTAATGGTCCACTCTAACTTCCAATTATGTTTTGGGTATGAACTAGTTAAAGAATAGTCCACTTCCAATGAGATGCATCCGCTCTCATAAATTGGTGATAGTGAAAATGTCTTTAATGGAACTATAAATGTGTACAGTGAGATCCTTGTTATAGAGAAAACATTAATAACTATCCAGTTCAGATTTACCAGTTCACTTCCATAGTACTGCACAATGTTTGGATGTGAAAGATGGCTAAGCAAAGTTATTTCCTGCAGAAGAACAATACATTCACCAATTAATTTTCAGTTTGAGGCATATTTGTTGTCACAAGGTAATAGAACATCCATCTATATCCCAGAGAGCAAATATTAAAAGGAGTATACATGTTTGCTGATAAACTGAAATGGTTAGGAGTATGCCTGATTTAGTTGCCTGAGACATTCTTTTGAGTTTGCATCATCAGAAATATCTTTGACTTCTTTGATGGCGCACATTCTCCCACTTTCACTGATAATATATGGGTAAGTTAGTTGCATATATTTTAAAGACAAACAGAGATGCTAATAGCGTGGCTGAAACAAAGGTAAGTTCTCCAGTATATACTTAATTCTTACTGATCCACATATCTGTTATACACATTTCTAAAGGTCTACAACAGCTTATAGAGTACCTGTTAAAACCAAGATAGACATGTCCATAGGTTCCCCTGCCTAATAGCTTTCCCTTCTTCCATTGTGACCTTGGAGATCGCGAAGAAGAAGAAGAAGTTGACGATGAACTTGGAGAGTTTGGAGGAAGAGGTAGTGGGTGAGATGGACTCCTTAAATTGTCCTGTCTAATGTTTGTTGTCACTGGGGACAAGCGAAATGCTGCTGGATGGACAGGAGATGTAGACAAAGGATTCACTCTTGCACGAGGAGAAGAGCTTCTTCCAGTTCTACTAATTGCAGTTTCCGGAGACATGGATGTTCGACCATGCGAGTACCCAGCTCTACCATTAGAATAAGCATCTAATCCATGCACTGGAAATGCGGAGCCTTCATACCGTCTTGGGTGTTCCACGGATGGACTGCTTGCCAACAGATGTCTGTCTTCAGTTGTATGCTCAAGCCTCTGTGGATGAAGTGTTACATTTCTGCTCCTTGGTGTGCTGAATCCGTCTGGCGATCTAATTAACTCAATGAAACCAGAGATCTAATGTTAGAATAAAGAGACAAAACTACTAATTACTCCTCTAAAACAACTTTCCAATAAGAAGAACTGAGTCCAATCTTCTCTATTTTGTTTTGCTTTGCTTTTCCTTCTTTATCTCTTTGAAGAGGAAATATGAGTGATAAAAGCCCATAATTCAGGAGTAAAATTTCAAGAACTAGAAACTTTCAAGCTATGAACAGAAACCATTTCCATCGTATTAGTGTATAAATTGCAACTGAATTGAGATCTACTGAGATGAAGCTTACACGACTAAACTATCAATCATACTGAAACCAAAAAAACAAAAGAAGCACCTTCAAGATTCAGTACTGAACAAGCTCAATCGAATTCTGCACTCGGACATATACCTGGAGACCCGAGAATGAGGCGTGTCATCAGGTGAACCCCAAGAGCTGACGCTGGACCCAGACGCCCAGGCGGAGCCCGAAGCCGACCCCGGCGGCGGCGTAGATACCACCGACGTGGGAAGCGGCAGCCGGTGCCTGAAATCGAATCCAGCCGCAACGCCGTCGTAGATAGGAGAAGGATCCCTGCCCTTCCTGGATCCTACAATCTCATCAAAGCTATCACCTTTCTCCTTCTTCTTCGTCTCCCCCCGACTGCGCCTCGGGGTAATCCCCTCTTCCTCGACGACCGCCGCCGCCGGCGACGGTGGGGCCTCCGCCTCCTTCTTCCGTGGGCTGGAAGCTGTGTTAGACTTTAATATCCACTTCCCCTTCAACCAAGCCAGCATCTTTACGACAATTCGAGCATTGACAAAAAAAAACGATCTTTGCGCGCTTCAAATCGGAAAACGAAAGAAAAAAGATTCCAAATTACAGCAAAATTTTCCAAGGTACAAGCATCGATCAGGAACTCGAGCAAATCTCGCGAAAGCGAGCAGCACGACAGAATCCTGTCCGAAAATTGGATCTTTTTAACGAGTTGGAGATCAGAAAAAAAAAGGAAGTTTTTTTAAGCTCTCGACTTTACTTGCGAGGGGGAGGAGGAGGAGGAAGGAGAAAAAGGTGAAGACATGGAGGTTGTGGGAGACAGATCAGCATGAAATAGAGATGACGTGGCCAGTCGGAAGAGGCCGCGTAAGAAACTTTTATAGAATCTTTCTCGAGTTGTGAGCTTTTCAATGGGTGCCATTTGGAATTTTGGTTGTTGACTTGAGAGTTGATGGTGTTTGTTTTATTTTTTATTATGGGGCAAAAATATTTTTCATAAAAAAAAATTACTCTCTTTGCAAGGAACAAAATAGTTGGAGTTTTCTTATATAATATTTTAAAATTTTAGTAAGGTGATATTATTTAAGTAGAATATATCGTATATTATGAGCGAATGCACATATATCTCAAGGAAAAAATCTCAGTTCCCTCTCCACTCCTAATTTTTTGATATAATATATATATATATATATACTAGTAGCTATAGTAAATAAAAAAATAAATATTAATAAATAACACAATTGTTAGTTTTGATTAATAGATTTAAGGTTTAAATCTTGGTCTTTTCTAATTTCTTTAATTTACTTATATATATTTGACCCTCCTAAACTTTGTATCTGTGTTTGTCTCTGTTGTATATCAAATTTTAAATGTGTGATTGATAAAAATACATAAAAATATAAATCTTAAATAGATTATTTATTTTTAATTACACATTTGATATTCAACGATTCAGATGAAAGAATACATTGTACACCCTACTTAAATAGAATATGTCTCTATTAAATTTATATTTTAATTAATTAAATAATTTTTATTGTTCAATTTATTTTATTTGTTGATTACATGAGCAATTGACTATCTCAAAAAGGTTTAAATTGTTAAAAGATTTTATTTTTTATATTTATAATATTAATACATCTGGATTGCTAAAAAAATTGATCTATAAGTACCAACTCCATCAAATTTGTATTCATAATATCTCATATTACTATGATAATCACGATCTTCCTTGATGGGGTAATTATCTATCTAGCTAAACCTATTAAAAGAAATACTAATTATTTTAAGGACAAAGTGAGTGTGTACTATACTACACTGGTAAGATTATAAAAATGAGAAAGTTATATCTTTTAAATTAAATTTCTTTGTAATTTTTATTTTATGTGAATCTAATTATAAATAAATTTATAATCGTTTCTTACTTTGTTCGTATTCTTAACATTATTGTTAAACAAAAAATAGAAAAAAAATGTTTGCAAAAATAAGTACAGACTACTGTGATCAAGATCTAACATTGGTAGGACATAATTGAAGACTTTTTATTTTTTTTTCTTAATTATATTAAAAAAATAAATCTATACTAATTTTACCTTTTAGTGTAAAAAAAAACAATGCATTTAAAGGCACCAACCACCACCCTTCCCATCCTCACGAATTTAAAAAGGATTTACATGAGGTAGGATTTGGCATTTTCCTTTATATATATTATTTATTTAATGGAGAGTACACTATATCTCTTATTTTATGGATTGTTAAATTTAAATTTTATAATTAAAAAATAAGTAAAAATATAAATTTTAAATAAATTATTTATATTTGACAGCACATTTAGATTCAATGATTCATAAAATAAAAAAATATGATATACTTACTTAAGATACATCTTTGTTAATATATGAAAAAGAAATCAGTAACACATTTGTATAAAAAGTAACGATGCTTTATGTACAAATGGATAATATTCAATTTGTTTATATAGAAAATATCGTTACTTTCTTCTGTGCTACATAAAAATGCGCTACACGTTTTTTGCTATATATATATTATAATTTAATTTATTCATGCACTATTTCTTTTTATTTTTCGTTAAGGCGGATGGACCAATGTCTCCAATTCATGTCCATCAGGTGGACCGCGTATTCGATTAAAATAATGAAGGGTTTGGTGATTTGGATCGTGACCCGCACCTTCACTAATTACTAGTGATCAAACATATAATTTCTTACGTGTGGAAATTAATTATTCATTATAAACCAAAAGTTATGAACAACGTCCTTTTTGTGGTTTGATTTATATATTCATTTAAATAATCGGCTCTAAATGGTCTCCTCATCTATATCTTGTCTTCCAATATTAATATAAGCTTAATAAATTTGTTTTATAACTATTTATATCCGTGCAACATCAAACAACACATCAGGGGCGAATATATAATATTAATTTAGGAGTACAGAATTGTTTATTATTTTATATAAGTATTCATATTAATTATAATTAATATAATAAAAGATCATTTTTTTGAAAGATAAAGGATAAATAAGAAAAAATTGAAAAGGGTGAATCAAGTATAAAAAATAATAAAAAATAAAGAGATAAGATGATCAAATTAAGATCTTTTTTATTCTTATATAGAGATATTTTCATTTAGTCAATAATAAACACATATAAAAAAAAGCTACTGTTATACAAATTTTAACTCCATTACGTATCTTATAATATTATAATATTGTATCATCTTGTAATATATTTAGTGGTATGTTGTATTGCAACTTTTAATTTGGAGGTTAATGCGTGCATAACAATTTGCTACAACTTTTAATTTGGAGGTTAATAAAATGCATAATAATTTGCTATACTCTCGATGTGGTGCATGATCTGGATCATTGATTTAAAAATTAATAGTTCAAATCATATCCAATTAAAATTATGGGTCATTAATTGAATATAATATGATTTATTAATTTTTAAATCAATGATTCAGATCATACATCATATTGAACGTATAACAAATTGTTATGTATATCCATTTTTCTTTTTAATTTGTTACCAAAATAATGTAAGAGATTTTGTGCATCTCTTTTGGACTTTCTACACGAAAAAAAAGTTTTTTTAGTCAGATCGGAGAGAAAAAAAAAGAAAATGGAAATTAGGAGTGATAATGAAGTATGCATGCAGTTGGTGACACTTGTGGTTTACTTTAATTTGATTAGTTGGTTGTGGAGTAATATTTCCATCAAATATTCTCCTGATACCTTATCAAAGGTCTAATTTATATTTTATTTTATTTGGTACATAGACTAGCAAACAGCCCCACAACATGAAAATATTTTTTTTTCTCCTGTTTAAATATCAACTTGACATGTATGCTTGCATATGACAAACAAATTGGTTGAGAGATAAAAACCACACAATAGAATCGAGTTGTCTAATTGGAAAGAAAGTTTGTATATGCTTCTATTCGTTTTTATAATTTAAAATTTAATTTTAAGAATATAATAAAAATATATATTCAAGCTTGCAAAATTTTGAATTTAATTCTTTATCTGAAAATTTTATCTATCATGGTTATGCTTATTATGTTATGATATAAATTAATCATGAACACAAGAGTGGCAATCGAAAAAATATTTCATATGAGTGCATGTAGTGAAATCCCTATCGCATATCATGTAATTAATCTAAAAAAAAATCTTAAATTGAAATAGAGATAAATAATTTTAATAAATATTTTATTTTATATATATTTTTGTTTGATTGGTAAATAGATCATATAAATACATTTATTTAGAAAAAATAGAAAATTTGTTTTTCTTAAATAAATAATTAGGTCATTTCCACTAATGATGTGCTAACTCTTCCTATGTTGGTAGAAAAAGAAATGAAAATTAGCTCAATTCATCGTACCTTAAGAATAGAGAAAAAATAATTTTCAATTGAATATAAAAAAATATCAATAATATAATTATTTATATTTTGTGACCAATTTTTTGAATGCTAGACTTTATTTTCTAGAGTACAATATTAATATGAAAGATAATGTGGAATTTGAGTGATGAAAAGGAAAACAAGATATACAAAAAGAGGGTGAATGAGAAAATGCTCTTTGCATCAATTGGGACGTCACAATTGTTAGCATACCTAATTTTACATGACTATGATTGGAAATTGCCAACAAATAGAGAGACAAACAAATCATTGTTAAGAATGTTTCCAAAAGGTAAAACAAGGCCAATTTCATCCTTTGGGGAAGTAAATGTTCTTTGTTTTCCTTTTTATCCAAGGGTCAATCTTCCAACCTACTTTACGACCATATATAACAAGTAAGGATATGAGAATGGAAAAAGCAAACAAGTAGTAAACCTAACATCTAATGATATTTAGTCTAAAGTTAACAACGTTCCATTAGTGCTTCACGCACTAATTTTCACCCTACCTTCCATGTCCAAACAGGAACTGGTTGATGTATTACAATTGCCTCAAGTGCAATTATAAACACTTCATATTAAAGTTTTGAACAAATTTAGCACTTTAGGAATCTACATAATTAAATATGTTTTTACATAATTTATGAAGGCAACACATGATATTAGTTAGTTTAAGGTTTTACCAAAGGAGCAGTAAAGAGTTCTTCATTGTTTAAAAAAGTTTTAACGATATAAATTAGGATTTGAAGTATATGGAGTCACTCAACTTTAGTAAAATTATAGTATAAGTCATTTAACTTCGGTCTTCAACATTCAGGTCACTCAACTTAGAGTATATCAATATTTAAATCACTACTCTATTAAATGATGTCACTTATTCAATAACATGACATTTAATTTAAAACATTTCACCAAAATATTATTTTATTTTTGACAAAACTTATTAAATTGCTATTAGAAAAAGATGTTCATGCTTCTGACAATTTGACAATATAGATGCGATCATTTTTTTTTCAAGCGTTAAATCCTAGTGTAGAAAATCTAACTTCTAGATCAATATAAAATATTTAAAATAATATAAAGTTAATTTTACTGATAATTTAATCAAAACACCTAAAATTTATTAAAGATGAAAGTGGCACGAGTCAGCTTACTCTTTTACATTAAAAAATCACTTACTTTTTTTAGGGACTCTTTTTAATTCATTCAATTCTATTTATTCTTTGAGGCCATAAAATTTGATTAAATTTATATTTATGATACTATCAAATAACATTTATTTAATTAGTCAAAAAATAAGACACATAATTTAACATCATCATTTATAGCTTATCTAATTTATTTAAAGAAAAAAACTTGTATTGACATCATTTACAAGTTAATTGAGTGAATTATATATTAAATAATAATATTTTAAATAATTTTAATTATATAGAATTTCATTAGGTCCCTCGGGCGAACTTTTTCATTTAAAAATTGCATGAATCTTTCTAGACATAAAAAATTATTTTTATGTCAGATAATTAAGGTCGAATTTTAGGTTTTCAATTTTTAAAAAATAATAATTATATTTAAAAAATTATAATTATTATATTGTCAGATAATTATTATATTGTCTAGAATTTAAGTATTCCAGACATCAAAGAAATTTATTTTTTCATGAAAGTCGTCGCTCTTCGATCGAATTGCTCCTCCGCTAAGACATAATTCGAAAGTTAGATATTCTAACTAGGATCCAAAGGTTGTAAACAAAAAAATGACCGCATCTATGCAGCCAGATTGTGAGAAATATAAAAGGGTTATGTAATAAGTTTTGTCAAAAAATAAAATAATGTTTTGGTGACCCATTTTTAAATTAGATGATATGTCATTGAAGATATGACACCATTTAAAATTTTAATGAAATAGTGACTTAAATATTGATATACTCTAAGTTGAGTGATCTGAACGTTGAAGATCGAAGTTGGGTGACTTATATAATGATTTTACCAAAGTTGAGTGACTCCGAGCACTTCAAATCCTATAAATTAGTCAGAGCTAATAGTCTCGAATATTGCGAGAATAATTAAAAAAATATTTAAATATGTTTTTATCTTTATAACTTTGAGGTTTTTTCGGATTGGATTATAGAAGCCTATAAAATAGATATCAACTATTTTTTTTAATTTAATTTAATTAAAATATATTTATTTTATAAATTTTATCCTGATTATAAAAGCTTATAAAATAGTTATCAACTTTGAGTTTTTGTTATGCGTTTTATCAACAACTTTTGAAGCATTATTTGTTGATCCTTGCGTTCTCCATTTTCGAAGGGAAAAAAGTAGATATTTTAGCATGAGTCGAAATCAATCACATATAAAGGTTGTTCTCATGCATGCACCATATATAGGATCTTGATTGGAGGATGAGGAGGAGGAGCGTTGGGCACGGCAATGTGATGCTGAGAGGCAAATATTTTGATAGCATCAACTGCATGCAACATAGAGACATGGCCATATATACAAGCATCACTTTTCCTTTTACACATTATTGAACTAACTAAAGTTCCAATCACTTAATAAGGTCTTGAACTCAAATCTTCTGATTATATTTTTTTTATTAAAATTTTATGTATCAGATATTCGAATTGGAATGAGACTAATAGCTCTAAATATTAAGACAACCCAAAATAAAATAATGGAACTTAAATTACTTTTTACTTTTTTTTTAAGTGTTCACGAGGTGTAAGGTGCATGGAACCTTCCCTTTGACAGAATAATTCTTCCTTTCAGGTGGTGCTTAAAATGTGATGTGGATGGGTGGTCATGGCATGCGTACCATGCCCTTGTCCAATGCATTGTTTTTGCTTCACTTTTCCTGGATGAGCTCTCTCGAATTACCAATTTTAAATGGAAACACTATCGAATTATTTTTAAATAGTTACTCTATCATTCGAGAACATTAATTCTCGTTGAGTCGATTACGCCGACCAAGCTTAATTAAGAATATTAATACATGCATAACACTAGTCAACAATTCATCTTTATTCTTTATCCTTATAGCCCAATTTAGTGATTTACTCATTAACCTCTATCTGATTTAATGATTTATAATTCAAATAAAAATAAAAATAATAAATAATGTTAATGTTGCTTATATATAAAAAGTACGATTCTAATAATGATGATCTTATATTTCTCACTATTTTGTTCATTCGCAAATTTTGATTAATTCGAAAACTTGAAATCTTATAGATGATGATATGATTTCTATGACCTCATTGAATCTCATTCATAAGAGGAATCATATAGAGATTATATAAAAAAAACTCTTATAAAAAGTTTTAATATTTGTTATTGTTTTTTTATTTATTTGAATCACTTATTGTACTTAGATTTTATTCATAAAAAAAATAAATATGCATGAAAAAACCCAAGGGGAAAAAAATAAATCTGATATTAATTCCTTTTCGATCGAGTCTCACATATTATATCATTTGGGTACTAACGAAAAAAATAGTATACCTACAATATTAGAAAACAATTTCTAAAATATATAATTATTTAGTTTGTTTCTCATTAAAAAGATGATGCAAAACTTCGTGATATAATTTATAATTGTGGGTATCATAATCTTTAGAACTAAAGCATAATAATGTTCATCTTTTTTTTTCTCTCTTGGGCCCTTAGAAGCGTAAGCTGTGCTGATGGCCCAATGCATATGCTACAGTACTGTGTACTACGGTATTTAACTTTTTTTAACACATAAAATGAAAAAAAATGAATCAAACAGAGACGGTTAGGGGTCAAAAATCAATATATATAAAAAAAATCAAAATATATAACAATAAATTATAAAAAAATAAAAGAGGCTAAGATTTAAATCTTAGATCTTTAGTCAAAATTATATATCTATTACATCAATTAGATAATTATGATAATTTATTAGCATTCATTTTATTTGTTGACTGTAACTATTAATATATATGTATATATATACTAAAAGTTGGAAGGGACGGGCTAACCTTGGGGATATACTTGGGTCCGCCCATAAAATCAAACAAACATTCCTAAAAAAATATTTAACTGATATTACTGCCTGTCTTGAAAATTAACGTTTAGATAATTTGTTGACGTGGTTTACGTGCCCTTGTTATATTCCAATTTTTTTCTGAAAAAAATCATATTTGTCTTAAATGTTTATTAGAAAATAAAAAAAAATGTTTAAAGAAAAAGATTACTTACGAAAAGAAATGTATACCAAGTGAATACATGCATAGTTTCATGTATATATTTTTATAACAAAAAAGTAGTTCACCAGAAATAATTACGTCTTATAACAATAAACGTATAATATCAAATGTATAAAATAAATTAACTGTACGAATGACTGAAATGTGTTTATTTATATTATTTTATTAATCAACTAACTCAACGTTACATTCACCAATACATTTTATTTAATGCGATAATTAAATTATAAAATTTTGGGACAAAAAGGGTTGGAGCAGATTAATTGCTTCTTCGTGCATATTTTATTTAAATATGATAATTTTGAATTTTAAATTCAAATATTCTTAATTTCATATTTTGATTTGAAATTTAAATAGACAATTAATTGAACACGGTTAAAACTTAGATCCTCATGTGGCTCGTTATGTTAAAAACAACTACTCGTAGGGGTAAAATGGTCTCACGCAATAATAGAGTCGGGAGTCGCAACGGAGCCGCCCAGAAATCTGACATATATCTACGAGAACCTGCCATTTGGTTCCCGTTCGCTCGTCGTGTCCCCCTCCGAAACCCTCGTCCCCGCCTCCACCGCCGGCGATCACCAGGTAACTCTTCTCTCTTCCCCCTCCGCCATCTGCTTCCCGCCATTACCGTGCTGTCGTTCGGCTCGATCTGGCCGTATCCCTGGCGATCGCCGGACGGCCGCGCCGCAACGCTTCTATGTTTCCCCTGGTTTCGCCGCCCCGGATCTAATCGGAGGCCGCGGCGATCCGATGATTTGTTTCTTTAGTTCCGTGCGAATTGGCCTTTTTCTCTAATGCTACGATCAGATCGCGACGCGTATATTTCTATTCGGTCGCCGAATTCTTTTGTTCTTGTTTCCTCACAAATTGACGGTTTTTTTGGAGATTGATGAAGAAAAGAAACTGTCAAAAGAATTTATATAATATTAGCTCGAGATATTGCTTTAAGCACTTTTCTTATGGTTGATTATTATTATAATAATTGCTTTAGTTTAGAATGTATGGGACACTGTTGTTAAGGCCTAGATCTTACCTAAGATTGAGAATTTTGTGAAAGATCTTACTAAAAATCTTATAACAAGACCGTAAAAAATGGAGATTTTGCCCTTACAATCTCGTGAACATGGCATACGTTTAGGTGGATGACATATTTGTATTCGTTGTTCCAACCAGAAGTAGGAGCTTTGATATTTGTTTGAGTCAAATTGTGAAGTATAATTATTGCTGGATTTGTGATTTTTAAACATTTGGTTTTCTCATAATCTTGAATTTCGCTCTTCAGGTTCTAATATGACCTTTATTTTGCTTGATACCATGGTCTAGTAGAATTTGGCTGCATGTTTCGTTGAACTTTCACCATTTCACAGCTTCTATAATAAAATGAGACTAGGGCAAATGGCCCCCATCCTTTAATAACTTAAAAAGCTTTTCGCTGTTGCATTCTTGTGGTATGAAATTTCAATAGCTCAATTTTCATTCTACACATTGACCATGTCTTAAGACAACAACAACAACAAAGCCTTATCCCACTAGGTGGGGTCGGCATTGACCATGTCTTAAGACATTGTCGTGTTTTCTATTCTAGTTGTTGCCATGTTTATGCATTCCGAAATTGCCTCAGGTCATAAATCATATGTTAATTGAGTCTTCTACTATTGCATGATTGATCTCATCTTAGATTTATTTTCTCCATATTGCATAATATTTTCTCTAGATCTTGATCTTTCTTTCTTGGTAGCAGCTAGAATATGGACGCAAACAGGCGCCAAGGTGGAATTCAGCAATTGTTGGCCGCTGAACAGGAAGCCCAACACATTGTTAATGCAGCTAGAAATGGTACTTTCATCCAAATTTCAAATGTTTCTTTTTCTACTTCAGTTTTTCAAAAAAACACTGAAAACTGATATTTATGTTGTTGAATTTATTGAGAGTTAGGAAACAAATGTTAAATTGTTTATCTTGTTCTGTTGTGCAAATGGAAATAAAAAAAAAAAAAGACTGAATGGAAAGAGAGAGAGTTCTTCCCTCCCTGATGCATTCTTCACCTTTCTCTTTATATTACAACCTTTTGGAGCAAGGAAAGAGAGAAGTGGTCTGCCAATGAACCACATCACAACTGCCATCTCCCTTACCGTTTCTTGTGTATGAGAAAATATCAATTTAGATGGAGAGGTTGAGTATCATCATTGTCTCCACTCACCTGCCAACACGGTGCTGTTTGATCCAACTAAGTATTAGTACATGCATTTTGATTTCAGAAGATTTTCCGACTATGTCCCTAGGTACATGTTAGCATCTTTTGATAATTTTTGAGAAAAAAAAACAACCTATGTAGTCAATTTAACATAATTTTCATGCTCAAAATAACATACTAATCTATGCAGTCCATTTTGTTATAACTTGCAACAACCTATGACTGCTTCACAAGCTAATTCTGTATATCAGACCTGCATCTGACTCTTCTGTAATTTTTGGGGGTAAGATTTTTTTTTTTTTGTATAACCATTCATGTTATCTTTGCCGTCTAAATATAATTTTTGGTCTCCTTGTCTAGTTGCTTGGATTCATTATAAATACCTTCTGCCAAATGAACAGAGAGGATCAATGTTGTGGGAAACTCCTAGTCTTCACTGTCTTTGTGATTACCATAATTATTTATTTTGCAACAAATAAATTGAGGAATACTGTTAAATGTGCCCATGGAGAAATTTGTTGACTATCAGTGTATGAAATGTTTGTCTATTCACTTGAGACTTCTTACAAGGTGCTTTTCCCTTTTATTTTTCAAGAAAAAAAATTCTCATGAGAAACTAGGCTAACATGCATGTGTGGGCTTGATCCTCTTACATGGTGGATAGTTGGCATTGATATTGTTGTACTTTACAGCAAGGACTGCAAAATTGAAGCAGGCTAAGGATGAGGCTGATAAGGAGATTGCTGCATATCGTTCTCAGATGGAGGCTGAGTTTCAGAGGAAGGTTGCTCAGGTAAATATCCATCTGCTTAGTCTTAATGGTCACTTTTAAATACGTGTATTCAGCTTCTTGTCCTTCCTCATTCAAACAGAGTAGCGGAGATTCAGGTGCGAATGTGAAACGCCTTGAACAAGAAACCGAGGAAAAAATCCTTCATCTCAAGTCCCAGGCTTCCAGCATCTCCGCTGATGTGGTTGACATGCTCTTGAGGCATGTGACCACCGTGAAAAATTAATTTTCTTGGATCATATCTGCCAGAAAATAATCTTCGAATAAGAATACAATGCTTTGCTTATTTACACTCATTATATAGACACTAGAAACCCATGTAATGTATTTGCCAGCACTTTCTGCCTTCTTGAAATATTCGTTTTCCAACTTCTCTTCACCCAAATTTTGGGTGCGCTTTATTTGGTTGAGTCTGAACTTTATTCTGTCACTTGTACTCTATGTTACTTGCTATTTTGTTTTCAAGGATCATTGTTTCTTAAAATATTCGTTGTTGTCCTCAATTCACTTTAAAAGACATAAAACATATAACAGAACCTAAAAATTAAATAGTTCATTTTCACGAACCATATGACTGCTCGTGTTTCCTGTCCATAGTTTTTTTTAAAATGTTTTATTCTTGAAACAATTTGGATCACTAGATCTATTTATTTGGGGGATTAAACAGGATCATCCAAAGCTATCTGCCCACGGGACAAGGAGCTAAAATAATCAAAGCCTGAGTTGGAATCCCTGGTATTTTTTCTTATCCGGAGGTATCAAGTAATTTGTTTGTTTGCCCTCTCCTGTGACCGCTCACTCGCCAATCAGAAATTCAACTTGTGATGTCCCCACTAAACTCAACTGCTTGCTTCTGAGTTCTGACTTCTCATCTCGGTCACATTTCAGAAAGGAGATAAAACCTTGACTACTGCAAGTTCAGATCTTCTAATGAAGTCATTATAATTTTATGGAAAAAAAATCTAGTTATTCAGATTTATTATTTTTAATTAAGATTTATTTTTTTTCGTGCTAGTTCAGGTATTAAACTAGTCGTATGTTAATAATGGATGATTTCAAATAGAAAAAAAAAACAACTATAGCAACTCAACTGCCCGTTGTGGTACATCGAGAGAATTATTTATCTCATTGCTATCGGTAAAATGAAGAAAAATATATAGAGAGAAGCAAAAGCGTAGGCCAAGTCAACCCATGTGATGTATCCATCCCCAAGATATAAAGCCCATTGCAAGGCAACAAACGGGGGCAAGCCGCCAAAAACCGAAAGGAAAAAAATACTATTTTGTGGTGCAGTATGACCGGAAATCTCATCCACATAGCACTTCAATCCATGGCCACCTCTCATTTCTCAAATGATATCCACCACTTTACCCTCTTGTTTTCTTCATGACAAGAGAGAGATAGAGAGAGAGAGAGGGCAAGGAAACAAACCAGTGCGATTGACTGAGCTAAAACCACAAGACCATTGTGAGAAGCAGCAAGAGTGACGGCCAGCGGAGATGGCGGCGGAGACCTGCTTCCGAGTGAGCGCCATTGCCTCCTCAACTGCCACCACCGTTAAAGCTTGGCCTTTGCACGGTCTGCTGGCTAAGGACAAGGTCACCCTGCCGGCCAACGTCGTCGGGTCACAGCGATCATTAACTCTTTCACGGGCGTCGCCGGTGCGCTTCGGTCGGCACGGCGGCCGTCGCCGGAGCCGCTTCGTTTGCCAGTCTAAGAACACAGTTGACGAAGGTGCGTATGCGTTTATGTTAATGCAATGTACGTGCTTAAGCTTCGCTTTTGAACATGCATGTATATATAGTTCGCTAGCGAGCATATCCATCTGAATTGTACTCCGAACAGTGCTGGAGGTGGTGGACGGGAACTGGGGCGAGTTGGTGCTGAACAGCGACAAGCCCGTCCTGGTGGAGTTCTGGGCGCCGTGGTGCGGCCCCTGCCGGATGATCGCGCCGGTGATCGCGGAGCTCGCGAAGGAGTACGCCGGGAGGCTTGTTTGCTGCCAGGTGAACACCGACAACTCGCCGACCATCGCGTCCCAGTTGGGGATCAAGAGCATTCCGACGGTCCTGGTGTTCAAGGGCGGGGAGAAGAAGGACAGCGTCATCGGCGCCGTGCCCAAGAGCACCCTCGTCGGCCTGGTCGACAAGTACTTGTGAGCAGCTGATCGATCCGATCGACCAGCGTTGACAAGAACACTGTGCAGCGGCGGCCGCGTGTTTACGTGCGTGCAATACGATGTAATTTCTCGAGGTCGCGCGCGTTGTATTGGATTAATTATATGGCTCCTACAAAAGTTTCCTTCATTTAGTCTTGTTGTAAAGTACTACAATTAATGGATTTGATTTATTTATAGTAGAAAAAAGAATAGCAAATGTTCAGCTCTGCAACTAGAGGACTGCTAACTACATCCGGAAGTTTATTAATAGCTAAACGAATTTGATTAAGATAGAAGGAATGAGAGAGTTTGAGTATGGGTTTAGATATATAACTTTTAAAATTAATTACGTTGGCGAATAAGTATGCTCAGTCTAACAATCAAAGATTAATTTATGAGTTGATCACATCGTAAAAAAGTTATTGAATTTGGTTACAGTAACCTTGTCAAAAAACGAGTGATTCAGAAGAATTCTGCATAGACGTCATTGGAGATCACACAAGCACTGGAATATGTATCACGAACAAAATGCAAAGAATGGTTTGGGGGGAAAACTTTGAACTAAAATTTTATTATGCAGAATCAACTAACTAACTCCCCTTCTCTGTACATAAAAAATATCTTAGAGTGGACGTCCAGTGGTTGAGCAAGTAGGCGTCCATTGATCGAGAGATCAATGGACCGGACAACCGGGGTCGATCGCACGGGCACAGACGTCCGATATCAAATGCACGAGCGTCCATTGATCGAGAGGTCAATGGAGCGGACGCCCGGAGGTGAACAAGCGAGCATCCATCAATGGAGCGGACGTCCGAAGGTGAAGTATGCGGGCGTCCATTGATCGAGAGATCAATGGACTGGACGACCGTTAGTCAATGTACAGTAAAAGCATAAAACGATAAACTATTTACAGTTACATATGATAGAAATCCACAACCCCCTAGTCAGCAGGTTGTTCAGAAGTCGGTATATGATAAAGTCGAACAAGTTGCCGCAGCTGCCACTCACGAACAAAATAACAATCCACCTCAATGTGTTTAGTGCGCTCATGAAAAACAGGATTTTCTGCAATTTGAAGTGCTGGTCGGCTGTCACTATAAACTGAAACAGGAAGCTTAACTGGGAGATGTAGCTCAAGAAACAATAGCTGCAACCATATAACTTCTGCAACAACAAGAGCAAGACTACAAAGACTCAGCTGAGGAGCGGGAGACAGTCTGCTGTTTTTTAGATTTCCATGACACAAGTGAATCACCCAATTGAACACAAAATGCAGAAACATAACGGCGAGTGAGAGGACAAAAAGCCCAATCAACATCACAATAAGCACGCATAGAGTGATCTCATATAGCAGAGAAAAAAAGGCCATGACCTGGTGCATCCTTTAAATATATGATTACTCGCAAAGCAACATCAAAATGAGAACATTTGGGCTGATGCATAAACTAGCTAAGATGTCTTACCACAAAGGTAATGTCTGGTCGAGTCTGAGTGAGATAAATCAGCCGACCAATTAATCGCTGAAAAGACTCAGCATCATCAAGTAATGGATCTGCAACAGAGAGTTGTAGAGAATTCTGTTGTTGAAGACTTTGGTCATAAGAGTAAGACGTCAGTTTCAAGTTCTGTTTTAATGGAGTGGAAGCAGGTTGCGCACCGCTTAAACCATAATCAGAAATAAGATCCATAGCATACTTGCATTGTGTCAGAAAAATTCCTTTTGTTGATCTTAATAATTCCATGCCTAAGAAAAACCGCAGCTCACCAAGGTCCTTGAGCTTTAACTTGTCTTGTAGAGCAGCTTTGACCTCAAGAATTAGAGAATCACTATTTCCAGATAAGAGAATATCATCCACATAAACTAAAAGAGTAACAAAGTAATTACCAACTTCCTTTGTGAATAAGGTATAATCATTTTTACTTTGCACAAAGCCAGCACCAAGTAAAATTTCAGTAAACTTAAGATACCACAGTCGAGATGCTTGTTTTAACTCATAAAGTGATTTAACAAGTTTGCAAACTTTACCCTTATTTCTGCCAAGCCTCGAAGACCTTGTGGCAAGTCCATGTAAACATCCTCAAGGAGATCTCCATTCAAAAAAGCATTATTCACATCTAGATGATATAATGGTAAGTTCTGTTGTGCTGCTGAAACAAGAAAAGCTCTAATGGTTACGAGCTTAGCCACAGGAGAGAAAGTATTATTATAATCAATCCCTTCATGTTGATTATATCCCTTGGCTACTAGACGTGTTTTATAACGTTCTATTTCACCATTAGCCTTTAATTTTACTTTATAAACCCATTTACAACCAACATGTATGTGTCCCTTGGGTAAATCAACTACCTTCCACGTGTTATTAGATTGAAGAGCATTCAATTCTAACTGCATTGCTTCAACCCAACGAGAATCTTTTACTGCCTCTGAATAAGAATTAGGCTCATTGACTGAGGAAATGACAATAAGAAGAGATAGACAATTCTTTGATAAGGCATGATATGAAATATAGTTGGAGATAGGATAAAGAGTAACTGAGGTAGTTGCCTTTGTTGTTGATACAACATAATCTTGTAACCAAGCTGGTGGCTTAGACTGTTGAGAACTATGCCTTACTGAAAGTGGTAAAGGCTCAGGAACTTCTGAAGGTGAATGAGATGAAACAAGCTCAATTATAACTTCAGAATGCAGAGGAGATGATATGACTTCAGTATCAATGTTACCAGAAGAAACATTAGTTTCAATGACACTAGTTTCAGAAAAGCCTTGATGAGTATCATCTTCAAGAAATATATATGCTGGATCAGATAATTGTCCTTCCTTAACACCCTTGATATGTTTTGAGGCAAAAGGAAACTCATGCTCAACAAATTTTACATCTCTACTGATAGAAAATTTGTTAGTCTGTAAATTAAGAATTGTGAAACCCTTTTGAGTTGAGGAGTAGCCAAGAAATACATGAGGAGATGCTCTGACATCAAACTTATCAGAAATCTTGAGATTAGTGGCATAACAGAGGCAACCAAAAACTTTCAGATGATCTAAATCAGGCCTCTTTCCAAGAAATTTCTGAAAAGCTGTAACATTATCAAGGCTTTTGAGAGGCATTCTGTTAATAAGATGTATAACTGTTCTGATACTTTCATCCCAGAATTTAATAGGCATTGATGCTTGAAACATTAAGGCTCTTGCTACTTCAAGTATATGTCGGTGCTTCCTTTCTACAATTCCATTTTGTTGTGGAGTATAAACTCAAGTACTTTGATGAATAATTCCCTTATCATTGAAAAATTTATTGCAATGGCTATTAAAGAATTCAGATCCATTGTCAGATCTTATGATTTTGACTTTCTTCTCATACTGATTTTCAAATTATGTAATGAACCTTTGCAAAGAGATGAAAGTTTCTATTTTTTTCTTTCAAAAGATGTACCCATGTCATTCTTGTAGCATCATCAACAATTGTAAGAAAGTTTTATTTCCTTCATGTGAAACATGTTTATAAGGGCCCCATACATCTACATGTAGCAGTTCTAAAGGTTTCAAATGATTATCAGTACAATGCATTTGAAAAGGTAACCTGGTTTGTTTAGCCAGAGGACATATAGGACAACAAAAGTCCTTAAGATCTACAGACTTTCTTGAGACTAGTAGAAACTTTAATTTTTCTATTGGAAGATGTTCAAGTCGATAATGCCAAAGCTTTACTTCTGAATTTGATGCAACTGCTCCAAGTGCTGATCTTGTAATCTTTTCTTCATTCTTACTTTTTGTCCTGTCCAGATAGTAAAGTCCTCGAAATTCTTTATCAATTAGTCTCACCCCTCCACTGGGTAGGTCCTGGATCAAGCAGAATTTAGGAAAAAAAAACTGATAAAACAATGCAAGTCCTTTGTCAATTGTGTCACAGAGACCAAATTAAATTTAAAATCAGGAACACAAAGAACATTCATAAGTTTTTTTCCTAGTTCATATATGTAAGAGCCAACATGTGTGACCAGGGATTTATTCCCATTAGGTAAGGTGACAAAATTTTGCCCATTAATTTTTTTGATGTCAACTAGATCAGAAATTGTAGAGGTAATATAATTGGTTGCACCTATATCAATTATCCAAGGATTGTCAAAATTTTTAGCTGCCATGTTTAGTGCTGCTTCTTCCATAGAAATTGACAAATCCTTATTGATTAACCTCAAAAGATGTTGATATTGTTCCTTTGTAAAACCAGGTGTCTTGTTCACCATAACTCCAGCATTATGATCTACACATGCTGGAAGTGAAGTCTCTGAAGTTACAGAGTTGGATACAGAAGCTGAATTTGCATTAGCTTGAAATTTCCCTTTGTTGAATTTGAAACTTGGAGGAAAACTAATTAACCTATAACACTGACTTCTTATGACCAGGTTTGTGACAATAGTCACAAATAATTGAGTAATCTTTTCTTCCTTTAAAAGTATTCTGCGATTTACTACCAAAAAAAATTGTATTATGTGAGGGCAAAATTGGTGTTCCATGTCTTTGTTCTTCCTCAATTATCATTGAATAGGCCTGGTTGATAGTAGGCTCTGGTTTCATCAGTAATATTTGTGATATTGCCTGGCTATAAGTCTCATTGAGTCCAATCAAGAACTTATAAAGTTTCTGCTGCTCAAGATACCCATAATACTCCTTCAAATTATCTGCAACTGGAAGATCTGGAACTAAAACTGAGAGTTCTTCCCAAAGAAATTTCAATTTACTATAGTACTCTCCTACTGCCATTGCTCCTTGACAGATTGAATAGATCTCACCTTGCAATGTATATATCTTGGTTCCATCTCTTCTTTCAAATCTCTCCTTAAGATCAATCCAAATTGATTTTGCCTCTGAGGTGTATGCTAAATTGCTAATAAGACCTTTAGCAACAGTGTTCCTCATCCAAGATATCACTAATGCATTATACCTTTTCCATTGAAAACGTAACTCTTCATCAACCTTATCAATTGAGCAAGAACCATCCAGAAAACCTTGTTTATTTTTAGAAAACAAAGCATTATAGAAAGCTCCACTCCAAGCAGTATATGTACTAGAATCAGTTAATTGATCTGGTATAAGAATCATGCCAGGCGAATCTGAAGTGCTCAAGAACAAGGGATTCAAAGGATCAATAGTAACATGCGATCTAGTCGAGGTTGAAGCCATTTTTCCAAGATTATAGTAATAAACCAATCAAACAATCCAAAGCTCGGCAACGCAGCAAGATCTACAGATTTGATGATCTAAACTCTCTGAAGATCCAAAAAACTAGAGAAGATCACAGGAATACAGAACCAAACTCTCTGAAGATCCCGAAAACAGAGAAGAATCGCAGAAATAGAAGACCTTTAGATAACAAGAACAACTGACCAGGAGAATGATCATAACCTGATGCTCTGATACCATGTCAAAAAACGAGTGATCCAGAAGAATTCTGCATAGACGCCATTGGAGATCACACAAGCACTGGAACATGTATCACGAACAAAATACAAAGAGTGGTTTGGGGGGAAACTTTGAACTAAAATTTTATTATGCAGAATCAACTAACTAACTCCCATTCTCTTTCTTTTATACTATACATAAAAAATATCTTAGAGTGGACGTCCGGTGGTTGAGCAAGTGGGCGTCCATTGATCGAGAGATCAATGGACCGGACAACCGATGGTCGATCGCACGGGCGCGGACGTCCGATATCAAACGCACGGGTGTCCATTGATCGAAATCAATGGAGCGGACGTTCATTGATCGAGATTAATGGAGCGGGCGTCCATTGATCGAGAGGTCAATGGAGCGGATGTCCGGAGGTGAACAGGCGGGCGCCCATCAATGGAGCGGACGTCCGGAGGTGAAGTATGCGGGCGTCCATTGATCGAGAGATCAATGGACTAGACGACTGTTGGTCAATGTACAGTAAAAACAGAAAACGGTAAACTATTTACAATTACATATGATAGAAATCCACAAACCTCTCTCTATATATGAGGGGAATTTCCTTTTATAAGTTTCTCTTATTTATAAAGTTCTCCTTCTCTCTAACTGTCAATTCATCATATTCCTTTGTGATTCTTGAAAGTTGATTAAAAGGGCAAGCATTTCGATAAACCATTTTGGAGGTACGAACTTCTCAGGCATAATCTAAATTATTCGATATTAAATCACTTCTATAGATCTTGAAGTGCGTGATCATTATAAAAAAAATTCTTATGTTCATGTGAAATTTAATTTCTTCAGTCTCTTTAGACTAATAATTTAATATAGATTAATCAGATTTATGATTTCTATAATTTTTTTACATAAAATTGATTTTGAATTTTAAAAAATTGGATGTCTCTCATGTGCGCACGACAATGACACATGCACACCCACGACGATGGCGTGCTGGAATGATGAACATCGTGACACACATGCACGACGATGGCACACCAGTGCGACGGACTTCGTCGTGCCAGGTACGACAAACGTCGTTGTGGGAGGCACGACCAGTGGCGGAGCCAGAACTTTTATTTAGGGAGTGCACAATTGCTAATATACTAATTTATATAATAAAAAAATTAATTTAAACATTAATCTATATTTGCAATTGTAATTTTTAATAATTTATTTGCACGGCATAATACAATTCAAAATATTTACATCAATTTTACTTTTTAATTTAAACATTAAAAAATAGAAAAACGTGAGAACATTTAAAAATATGGATATGATATTATAACATTAATTTATAATTGAATAAAATAATAATGAAATAAAAAAATTAACAATATTGATATATGTTATATATATATATATATATATATATCTTTTAGTGAATTACTAAATTTTAATATAATATAAATAAATGATACTTTTTGAAATAATATAAGCTAATATTTGAGTAAAGGTAAATGATAAATATTAAGAAAATAGAAGTATGCATGTAATAAAATAAATAAGTAGATTATTATGCTATAATTATATGACTAATAAGGAGAAATGTATACTATAATATATACAAATAATTTTGTTAATGAATGATAAATATTAGTATAATATTAGTAAATTATATTTTATGAAATAGTATATTAGATAATATTGAGTAAACTAAATAATAAATAATAAGAAAGTAAAAATAGAATAGATATAGTATAGGAAAAAAGAAAAAAGAATGAAGGTCCAATAGGGATTGAGGTCTCCAATTGAAGATATAACACTATCCATCTGGCCAAGCAACTAATCTTGATCCAATCCCACTAAAATAATTATTTAGCGGAGCCAGGGGAGCCAGGGGTGCCAGGGCACACCCTTGCACCGTCCTAGCTCCGCCCTTGGGCACGACGAATGTTGTCGCACACAAGCACACTGACACTACAACAAATTTGATTTATAGTCACGAGCTAATAACCATATTTCCATGTCCGTAGTAACAATCATATTTTGTAATCACGATTTTAATATTTGTGAGTATTGATGATTTTATAATCATAAAATTATTATGATTATTTCCATTTATCCCCCTTGAACTATCACGAAATTTTAAATTTATCCTTAAATTATAAAATCGAGCAAAAGTAGGTAGAATTTTTTCTTGATTGAATCAGTTTCATCCACAAGTCTGATTTACTATTTTTTTACATTACTTTAATTTATTAAATTACTATTTTATCATTATGTTAAAAAAGGAGAAGAATAAACCAAAGACATTTGAGGAGATAAGTTTGAATTGTTCAACAGAACATTGAAATGACAAATCCAAATGCTAACCAAGCCGGTCCAAGAGTTATAAACTCCCTAAATTCAGGAATAGCTCGACATTTGGTGAATACAAATAACTTTCAACTGAGCCCTGCCCTCGTTGTCGTCTTGGAACACAACAAGTTTGGAGGATTACCGATTTGAGGACCCTAGTCAACACCTCATTACATTCTTGGAGATATGTGACACTTTGAAATATAATGATGTGACGAACGATGCTATCTAGTTGTGAATGTTCTCATTTTCTCTTCGAGATGGGCAAAGACATGGTTGAGGGCGATTGAGCCAAAAACTATGAGGACCTGAGATGAGTTGGTTGCTGCATTTCTGTCAAGGTTCTTTCCTCCGAGAAAAAAATGTGGGAATGAGGAATCATATTACCTAGGTTCTACAATGGGAGCATGAGATAAGTTACGAATCCACTAATATCACACATTATAAATCATGTGTGTATAAAAGAATTAGTGAGAGCAATATAGTATTTTTTCAATATATGTTGTTGATATTCTAATCATTGAAAATGAAAAAAAATATTCCAATCAAGATTTGGTTGTCCAATATATTCTTTATGAATGTTTTGGGAGAAACAACATATATTCTTGACAACAATATATGGTGATCGCGGAGCTCGCGAAGGAGTACGTCGGGAGGCTTATTTGCTCCCAGGTGAACACCGACAACTCGCCGACCATCGCACGCGTCCAGTTGGGGATCAAGAGCATTCCGACGGTCCTTTGTTGAAGGGCGGGGAGAAGAAGGACAACGACATCGACACCGTGCCCAAGAGCACCCTCGTCGCCCCTGGTCGACAAGTACTTGTGAGCAACTAATCGATACGATCGACCAACATTGGCATGGAAATTCAGTTAAAAGAACACAATGCACCGACGACCGCGTGTTTACGTGCGTGCTGCAACAATACGATGTAATTTCTTGAGGTCGCGCGCGTTGTATCCAGGGACGGACCCAGAACAAAAAGTTAAGGGGGGCTAATACAGTAAAATATAAAAATTTGGGAGGGGCCAAGGTTTGAACCCCAAACCTCTAAATGATAGCCAAAACCCTCTAACCACTACACTAATAGATAATTATGCTCTTTTATTAACTTTTATGTTATTTATTGATCATATCTACTAGTATATATGTATATATACTTTCTATACCAAAAAGTTGGGGTCTGCCCCTGGTTGTATCAGATTAGTTATGTGGCTCTTACAAAATTGTCCTTCATTTGCTCATGTTGTAAAGTACTACAATTAATGGATTTGATTTATTTATAGTAGAAAAAAATAGAAAATGTTCAGCTCTGCAACTAGAAGACTGCTAACTACATCCGGAAGTTTATTAATAACTAATCAAATTTGATTAAGATAGAAGGAAAGAGAGAGTTTGAGTATGCGTTTAGCTATATAACTTTTAAAATTAATTAGGTTGACAAATAAGTATGCTCAATCTAATGATCAAAAATTAATTTATGATTTGATGACATCGTAAAAAAATAATGAATTTGGTTAAAATAACCTCTCTCTATATATAAGGGGAATTTCTTTTTATAAGTTTCTCTTATTTCTCTTATAAGTTCTCCCTTTCTCTTTGAGTGTTAATTCATCACATTCCTTTGTGATTCTTGAAAGTTGATCAAAAGGGCAAGCATTTCGATAAACCATTTTGGGGTACGAACTTCGCAGGCATAATCTAAATTATTCTATATTAAATCACTTCTATAGATCTTGAAGTACGTGATCATTATAAAAAAAGTTTTCTTATGTTAAAATTTAATTTATTCAATACTATTAAAGCCTCGTTAGAATAATAATTTAATATAGATTAATTAGATTTATGATTTCTGTAAAATGTTTACATAAAATTGATTTAAAATTTTAAAAAAATGGATGTCTCTCATGTGCGCGTAGAGTGGCACGTGCACACCCATGACGATGGCGTGCTGGCATGACGAACATCGTCACACACACGGACAACGATGGCACGCTAATGCGATGGACTTCGACGTGCTAGGCACGACAAACGTCGTTGTGGGAGGCATGACGAATGTTGTCGCACGCAAGCACAACGACACTACAACAAATTTGATTTATAGCCACAAGCTAATAACCATATTTCCATGTTCATAATAATAATCATATTTGTAATCATGATTTTAATATTGTGAGTATTAATGATTTTATAATCATAAAATTATTATGGTTATTTCCATTTATCCCCATCGAACTATCACAAAATTTTATATTTATCCCTAAATTATAAAATCGGGCAAAAGTAGGCCAATTTTTCTCGATTGAATCAGTTTCATCCACGAGCCGGATTTACTATTTTGTTCACATTGTTTTGATTTAGTAAATTATTATTTCATCCTCCTATTAAAAAAGGAGAATAATAAATCAAAGACATTTTAGAAGACAAGTCTTAATTGTTCAACATATCATTGAAATGACAAATCCAAATGCTAACAAGGCCGCTCCAAGAGTTATAAACTCCCATAACTGTTGGTATGAATTCAGGAATAGCTCGGCATTTGGTGAATGCAAATAACTTTCAGCTTAGCCCTGCCCTCATTGTCGTCTTAGAACACAACCAGTTTGGAGGATTACCGATTGAGAACCCTAGTCAACACCTCATTACATTCCTAGAGATATGTGACACTTTGAAATGTAATGATGTGACGAACGATGTTATCCAGTTGTCAAAGTTCTCATTTTTCTCTTCGAGATGGGCAAAGACATGGCTGAGGCCAGGGCGATTGGGCCAAAAACTATGAGGACCCGAGATGAGTTGGTCGCTGCATTTTTGTCAAGGTTCTTTCCTCCGAGAAAAAATGTGGGAATGAGGAATCATATTATCTCAGTTCTACAATGGGAGCATGAGATACTTTATGAATCCACTAATATCACACATTATAAATCATGTGTGTACAAAAGAATTAGTGGGAGTAATACTATATATTTTTTAATATATGTTGATGATATTCTAATCACTAAAAATGAAAAAAAAAACTTCAATCAAGATTTAGTTGTCCAATATATTCTCTATAAATGTTTTGGGAGAAACAACATATATTCTTAACATAAGTCCATGTAGGGATAGATTAAGATGAATAATAGGTCCTTCTCAATCCAAGTACATTCAAAAGATACTAAAATATTTTTTATGTGAAAAAATCAGAAATGAGAATTATTATAATTTAAACATGGAATGCATCTCTCGGAAAATATGACACCTCATAATTATAAGAAAAGAAAGCAAATGGAAAGAGTTTCATATGTTTGAACCAAATGAAAAATATATGTTGTGATATGTACAAAATTTTATATTGGCCATGCTATTAGTGTTCCTAGTATATATGTATCAATCGAATTCATATTTGGAATATTGGATTACTGTTATGAATATCCTTAAATAGTTAAAAAGGACAAATAATTATATCTTGTTTCATGGAGGACATAACATATTGAGTGGAGATTACACCGATGCCAACTTTGTGTCGGATATCGACGATTAGAAATTCAACTTGGAAGTTGAGTATACTGTTGCATTAGAAGCTATAAAAGGAAGTTGCATGGATATACAAATTTACTTTTGAGTTCATAATTTTTTTAAATGCAATGCTTTATTGTGATAATGACGAAGCGGTAGCATAAATCATTAAGCCGAAGATTCATCAGAAGTACAAGCACATCCATTGCAAATAATATTTTTATTAATAATTATCGATATTAATATTAAATCATAACTATCCAAATGATTAGTACTCTAAATAATTTGACTAGCTCATTTATTTGTACTAACATTCAATAAGTATATTGAGAATATGATTTTCAAGCATATGAGTTTAAGGCAAATGAGAGATTTTTGGTTTAACACTTATTGTGTGTCACAATATAATTTAATAAATATTATATAATTATGTTTACTTTTAATTATCTTGGTATGTCTCATTATCTGTCTTAAATATGATTAAATGACATTATTCATGAAGTCTAATTGTGACACACGACATATGATATGGTCATAATATGAGATTCGTGATATCCATTTTAAAATATGTTCGTCACATGAATGATTGATGATAGAACAACATCAATTCAATTGTGTAGTTTATCAGTCAACAATTTGACAATGCTAATTCTCATTACCCATTAAGATAAATACGCAAATGCTTATTGAAGAATAAGTTCACTAAATTGGTCCAAATGAGAATCTTGATAGTTGGACTCTTAGCAAAATTTCTTAAATAAAATAAGTGCGTCACCTTTTTGATATGAGATAGATTGATGTTTTGCATGTTAATGATGTTCATATTATAACATAACAATAATTTAAGTAGATATATTAATATGTTTATTTGTGACGTCAGAAGCTTGTGAAGGTAAAATTATTTTATAAGTAATCTATGATTTTTTTGAAGGAATATTCTAAGTGACCAATAAAGAATGATATAGAGTTTGCTGCCACAACATAAAAAAAAAATTAATTCTTTGTTCCCAATATCTCTTCAATACTCAATTGACAATACTAAGATTAAAAATATAAGATTTTATTATATTTTCTCGATTTGAATATAAAAAATGTAGAAAAATTATAAAGATATGAAAATTATTTTAAAAAAATTATCAAATTTTATATGACTGAATAGACCATGATATATTGGTAGATGATACAACACATTACACAATAAGCTAGGAATAAGCATATATATGGTTGATAACAATGCCAATAAGCATTTAAACTAAAAACTGATATAAAATAATGCTATCTAAAACATAAATCTAAAAAGATGACATATATTTTAAAACGCATTAAAATAAAATATCAAATAACAGAAAAAAATAAAAACTATCTTTGTAAACTAAATTTAACAATATACTTTCTAATAAATCGTGTAAATAAAGTAATTATATTCTTGATAATAATTGAAAAATATTTATAATAGTTATTACACCATATTTAAAATTTAACAATAAAATTTACTTTCTAAAAGTTTATTTACATAAATCCGAATGATAAAAAGGTTTAATGTAAAAATAATCATTAACTTTCTATTCTCTTCAAATTCTCGTCTATTTGATTTGATCATATTAGAAAGTGTCGAGCAATATTTATTTGATATCAAATGAATAAATACTGATTTCTTCTTATAAATATTAAAATTTTAAATAACTTTATGGATATATATATATAAGAACATATTTTTATTATCTGAAAAAAAAACTAAACAAGACAAATCTCGATCTCTCGAATCGCATGCAGCGTGTTGAAACCGGCCACGTTGACCCGCTTCCTCTGCGGCGCCTAATGGCGTCGTCGCACGTGCTTAGCGTGGATTCACAGAGGTCGGAGGCAACTTTTCCACCACCACCGATCTACGACCTCGCTACGTACGTGTCCCTCTCCCCGTCTCCGGCCGTCCGTCGGTTCCACGTGTATTACCACCACCGGCAACGAAGTGCCGACCAGCTGCCACGTGGGAATCGCCGCCCAGAAGCATCACTCCACGTGTATTCTCGACAACACCTTCGTGTTCCTCTCACCGTCCACTTTGTGTCTATATATATAAGGCCCTCAAGGTTTCGTGGTTTCCATCTTCAAGTTTGGTTCCACAGTTTCCGTAGTTTGTGCTCGTTCTTAGTTGCATAGTACACAGAGAGAGAGAGAGAGAGAGAGAGAGAGAGAGAGAGAGAGAGAGAGAGAGAGAAGGAGAAGAAGAGGATTATACAGATGACAGTGTCTGCTGCTTTGAGAATCGAGAGGAAGCTGTCGATAGAGACAGAACCGAGAACCCTTTCGCTCGCCGAGCTTCGATCTGCGAGGGTAAGCAATCCAGCGCCATGATTCTTGTGATACATATAATTCATCATTATGCATAGAATGAGCTCGTGATCTTCTCCTTCTCTGCTTATGTATAGTGCAATAATGATCGTTTCGTTTCCATTGTTGTGTTGCAGGAGGAAGTAATGTTCATTTTGAGCACCAAAACCTTGGAGGAGGCTATTAGCATCTTCACGCAGGTACATAGATCCGGTGATCATGCATGCAGTTCTCCTTTCCGGTTATATATACAAGCAACTAATGAGTTGTTCTACTTCTCTTAACAGGGTCTGGAACCAGTGAGGAGCATAAGAAACGAGGACATGGATCTTGACGCCGAGGAGGATGAGATGGTGCACTTTCTCTCAGACTACAATCTCTCTGAAGCCAGAGACATTGTTACTGCTCCCTTTTGAGAGAGATTGATTCAGCAAGGTCTGATCTATATATGGAGGTCATGACGATCGATGATGAAGCATTTGATGGTCGTCGATATCAACGCAAATTGTATCGTCAACTCGGATCCTGCGATGTGGCCATCAAACGGATTACTGGCTACCTTGAACCATATCAAAGAGCTGATCAAATGCCACCACCATAATTGTGTGTGTGTGTGAGAGAGAGAGAGAGAGAGAGAGAGAGAGAGAGAGGTGCTCTTCACTTCTCTTACAATCCAGTAATCTATGTTAATTGCCTTGTGTAAAATGCTAAACAAAATGTTTAAGTGTGGTCGCTGCATGGCGTCGCCATGGAAGCTGTCTTCTACTTGTGTTGTTGTGCAGTTTGTGATCTTAAAAAAAGACATGTTTTGAGATTTCTTTTGGTGTCTACGTAAACATTACAATTTTTTGGAGTAAAAAAGGCAATTTTGTTTTCGGCTCATGTAGTTGGTGTTCAAAATTATTAATAATTTGGTGTTCGAGATTACTTGTGTAATTTAAAATTTATTAATAGGTACAATAATACGTAATACACTTCGATCACCCAACGAATGTAAAAAAGTCGATCCGGGTTTCTTAATTAGTTTCGTCACTTGTACGTAGACCTGATAATATGAGAGCGGTTGGTGGCTGAGTGCGGTTGAATTTAGTCTAATTTTAAATTTGGTTAGTTCGATTTGTCTTTCTAAATAATTGTAAATTTTGTTCGGTTTTTTTTTTTAAATAAATAAACTAAGTTCAAAATTAAAATTTAATTGTTTTATTTAAATAAATTTAATTCGTCTATATCAAATTTGATTTATTAGCTTATAAGTTAATTTATATAATTAATATATATATATATATATATATAATAATTTATTAGTTTATAAGATTAATCTAAATTATTAATAATTTTAATTTAAAAAAATTAAATATAATGTGAAAGAAGTAAATATGTACAATATGTGCAATATTTGTTTTTATATTATAGATATAATTTAAACTATAATTATTAACTAATAAATATATTTATAATACAAAAATATTATTATTAATTAATAAATATGATTTAGTAAGTTATTAAGTTAGATTAATTTTTTTAAATTTAATAAATAAGTGAGATTAAATTTAATTTATAAATTTATTATAAATTTGATCTATGGTGGTCTAGCTCAGTTGGGTTTTTGTTCATCTTACAAATTTTCAATCAAGAATCGATCCCCTAGTCTAAAAGTAAATATATTAAATTGAAGAGTATTCTTATTTAAATAAATAATATTAAAATAAAAATATTGTTAAATTCTCGGACTTTCTTGTTTTGTAGATTTATTAATTAATAAAATTTATAATTTTTTAGAGGAGTTTTAACATAAGGATTTCTACGAGAGGGGTCATAATAAAAGAAAGGTTTTAGATGAAAAATTTTAGGAGGATGCAGTATTTTTTTTAAAAAAAATAAAATATCAATTTTTAAAGGAGTTTTAATGTAAGGATTTCTACGAGAGGAGAGTCTTATTAAAAGAAAGGTTTAGATGAAAAATTTTAAGAGGAATGCAGTATTTTTTTTTAAAAAATAATAATTTATTAGAACTGCATTGTATCTAAGATGAATTCAGTACATTAATTTTGTATGTTAAATAATTAATTAGTATACTGGTTTTTGGTGTTCTAGAGATCGGATGAGTCAGTGTTATACCGTTTACAATCTGAAACACTTGGATTAATTAGTATACCGTTTACAAATAACAATTGAAAATTTTATTCTCACATTTTTTATTTTTTTTTTAAAAACATATTTCCGATTCTTACACTTCAATCATATGTATGAATTAATTAATTAAATTTTCTAGCTAGCTTTTCATCAAACAAGCAAACTCACAATTCATATATTTTTAAAAACAAGAATTAACTTATTTTTTTTAAAATAATGGTCTATCCGTTAGTTTTTTTAATTATCATTTTTTCACATTTTTTTTTCAATTTCGGACATTCTATTTAGTGTTGATAAAGCTCTTCTAATGACACTTTAAAATTTAAGCTTCACACCCCGTTTATGAAGTTCAATTTAATAAACTACACAGTTACAGGTGAGATTTTTTAAAGTATATCAGTTATAAAATAAATGAAGAGGAGTTATGAGAATAATTTTTATCTATATAATACTTGATTGATAGTATAAGATAATGAAATTAATATAATATATTTTACTATAAAGGAAAAAATGAATATATAATCGTTGATAGTATAAATAAATAGTGTTCAAATTTTTTTTACACGAGTTATACGTATTATATTATAAGTGCGCTATATGCTCTCTACTCTAAATATTTATATCCATATAACAATCAGTAATATAAAAAAATAAAAGGATCAAGCGGATGAAAAATATAAACTTGAAGAATTATTAATGTAAAAATAAAAATTAAACAGGTCATAAAGATATTTAGATCAAATTATTTGAAATTATGATAAATAAACAGTAACAATAAAAATAATTAGAAAAGGGAGGTGGGGAAGAGCATAAGGGGTCGCCAGCCTGTGCTCGCTGTCCACCTCCTCCTCCTCCTCGTCGCCGAAGGGGAAGAAAAAGCAGAACAATTCGAAGGATTCGGAGGAGGAAGAAGAAGAAGAAGACGACGACGACGACGACGACGACGAAGGAGAGCGACGAGGGGCAAAGATGAGCGTGATCGACATCTTGACGCGGGTGGACGCCATCTGCAAGAAGTACGACAAGTACGACGTCGAGCGCCTCAACGCCGACAACGTCTCCGGCGATGACGCCTTCGCCCGCCTCTACGCCTCCGTCGAGGCCGACATCGAATCCTCCCTCCAGGTGCCCTCCCTTTCCCTCCCGACCCTTGTCCATTCCGGCGCCCTAGGCGTTCGCGTTTGGATCTTTTGCTTCGGTCCCTCGCTAGGGTTGACTCGGATTCGCCGGCTTGGATGCAGAAAGCGGAGATGGCTGCACAGGAGAAGAACCGGGCGGCGACCGTCGCGTTGAACGCCGAGATCCGTCGGACCAAGACGAAGTTGATGGAAGAAGTCCCCAAATTGCAGAGGTTGGCACTTAAGAAGGTAAAATTACCGCAATGTGGTTTCCTTGTCTCCCATTCTTTTTGTGCTTCGAACGGATTTTAGAGTTTCTAATGTTTTGTCCTTGAAAGGGTTGAAATTTGGCTGCAAAGTTGGTTTTTCTATTTACGTCGGTAGATAGTAAACAATGTAGTGGATCAATATTGTTGTAATTCTCGTGTACTCCGTTCATTCTCAAGTTAGTGAATGTTATTCCTTATTGGTGCGTTTGATAATACAGAACGAATAAAATGATATTTTTTACCAGAGTAAGCCAATTTAGAAGATCCTTTTGTGCAGGATCCAGACATTGTTTAGTTTATTTTCAGTGATCATTGCTTTTGATTCATTCTGAGTTTTGCAGTACGTTGCTGCAAGCTTTGGTTATTTTCGTTTAGGATCGGAATGTGATTTTGAATCATTTGATGAAGATTAAGGCATCATGCTCAGCAATCAGCGCACATTTATTTCATCTTGGAGATCACTATTGCTTATCAAAATTTCATCATTTGATTTAAGATGGAACTGGCTAGATTTTGACAAATTAGATTGTTTGTCCAAAGAAGTTAAATTAGCTGAATTGCTAGTTCAGAATTTTAGGGAAAAAAACAAACAGGCAGAAATAGGGTTAAATAACCTTCAAAGTTTTTTATGGTTGATATGCTTTGTATTTAAAGAAAATTGTTTCCGCAATGTCTCTGAAGATTCACAATTCACCTTTGTATACCTTTTTATGCAGCCTTTCCTATTTCTCAGCAAGTTACAGACTTATTTACATATTTCATTTTAGTTATGGTGTCCTTATGGGAAACAAAACAGTGTTAGCCAAAGAATGCATGAAATTACTTGGTAAGAAGTACTTATGGTGTCATTTGAATGCAGGTTAAAGGGCTGTCCAAAGAAGAGCTTGCTATACGGAACGATCTTGTTCTTGCATTGCCAGATAGGATTCAGGCTATACCAGACGGAAGTAGCAAACCAGGAAAGCAATCTGGAGGATGGGGTGCTTCAGCTTCTCGTCCAGAAATCAGATTTGACTCATCCTCAGGTATCAAAAACCTACTTCCTTTGCTCATAGTTTTCATATTTACTAATTTTAAATGGATTTAGTTCTGAGCTACAGACCTAAAGAGTACACATAGTTCACTTAGATCACTTATCTCCAGGTTGGAAAACTGAAAAGAGGTCCACAAATGTTTAATTAGCTCTGTTTTTTTTTTTTTGACGAAGTAGTTAGCTCCATTTTGCTATTTTCTCTAGGAAAGTTGCACGAACACCATAACAAGCATAACTTTTGACTAATTATGATGTTAGAATTATCTAGTTAAAGTATGAAATATCATTATAATTACTATATATTGTTCCTGGTTTTCACTTGGGTCAATTTCTTTATTGCCCCAAAATCTGGAATTTTGACTCCCAATCTCCAAAGGCTGCTAGGTGAGGATATTGGAAGCACCACTTGTAACTCCATGTAATTCGGCTTAGACTCCGTTTTGTACCCAAAAAGAAAAAAAATGGAATTTTGAGAGTATATACACTATAATTCTAGAGCACTTTTATAAATCTGACATCCTTCCATTTATGACATGTTCAATTTGAGAATATAAGTTTCATACTCATATTATTAATCTTTTTGTTGATACTTGTATTGCCATTTGATGTGTTTGATTTAAGTATAAATTGCATGCTCATACGTTTAATCTTTTCAGTGTGTTGATACGTTTATAGTTGTAATACAACTTGTTGTGATTGTTCAGTTAGCTAAGTTCCTTGTTATAAAGCAGGATGCAAAATGAGAATAAATAAACTAATGAATTTGAAGCATACATTATAAATTATGTTTTACGTTGTCCTTGTGCCAGCTTGCATTTTCTATGGAACTTGAACCTCTTTTGCTTCTACACACAGAAAAGAAATAATCTTTTGCTTTTCTTGGAATCCTATGGAACATGAATTTTACTTTCTTTTTCCTCAATAATATAATGCAGATGGACGGTTTGATGATGAATATTTTCAGCAAAGTGAAGAATCAAACCAATTTAGGCAAGAGTATGAGATGCGCAAGATGAAACAGGCAAGTATTTCCATGATATCTTAGATCACTGAATATTCCAGTTTCATTCAATTGAAATATTTTATATGAAAATCTTTTTTTTTCTTCTTGCTGATATCTTATTGAAGTTGTTCAAGTAATAACCAAATCGCAGGCAAGTTACCTCAGAATGTCAAAATCTCCCTTTCATAAATAAACCAAATTAGAATTTCTTACCAATAATAAATTTGAACTTGTAATGCTTTCTAGACTGATGAAGTTTGTGGAGCAACATATTTGTTTTATACTATGTGCCTCTGCCGTATTTTTAGAATGAAAAGAATGACTATCGAGTGGTAATGTATACCAATTATGCAGCTTCCTTCTGTTATTTGCATTTTGTTGAACTCTGTTGATTATGAGCATCATGGATATAATTTGTCGTTCTACAGAATTCTTCTTTTAGTAGCTCGTTGATGTGAGTTTTGGCTATTGAATTATTCTATGGACATGCTAGTAACAAGTTGACTGTCTTTGTTAGCTTTCTGTGAAGGTCTTCATCATTATGCTCTTGTGCAAGGAAGCTTTCACGTGTATTATAAATATGCTGAAAGTTGTAACAAAAAGAATGAAGTACACTGAATTATGCATGAACAATAACTTGGGACATATCTAAATCTCGTCATTCTTCTCTTGCTTGTCGTTGGGTTTTATGATGACGTGAAAATACACATGAAAGTCCTCCAAAAAAGAATATACACATGAAAATGATATATTGAACATCATTTCAGCATTAGTGATTGATTGTATGTCTTTATTGATTTGGCTGATTATTCAATATTATGGTGGAGACATCTCTAATATCTTCAGTTCTCTGGCTTCAAGATCTTTGTAGTCTTTTTGCAGTTTGACTTTAGTATTTTATTTCAACAGTTATTGCAATTTATGATAATTTTGACTGCAGTTATAATATTCAATGTGCAAATATCTGTGATGAAAATTTTGATTCTCAAGGTTTCCTTCTATGGTCAGATCAAAAAACTATTATGGACATTGTGCAATAACACCAATCTACTTCATGTTTGCTGATAATCTTTCTAATACATTAACATTCAATTTGATTTTCTTTTCTGCAGGATCAAGGTTTAGATGTTATATCCGAGGGTTTAGATACATTGAAAAACATGGCCCACGACATGAATGAGGTGCCTTATTGATTTGTATATTTTGTTATTGTTCCTGGAAACATGTACTAGCCCTTTATTATCAATCTTGGAAACTTTTACTAACTCCTTGTACTGCATCAGGAATTGGACAGACAAGTTCCTCTGATTGATGAAATAGACACAAAGGTGAATATTACACCTCTAATAAATCTTAATACTATTCCATGAAGCACAGTTTTTCACAATATGCCATTAATATGCTCTTCCTAACTGCAGGTTGATCGGGCTACTTCTGACCTGAAAAATACTAATGTGAGACTTAAGGAAACTGTAAACCAGGTAAGGTCATGATCCTTTTATGAGATTTTAACATTAATATTGAGGCATGACGTCTTTTACTTAATTTTTTTGATAATTCTCATATTTCTTTTGTGTTAATTTTATTTTCCAGCTGAGGTCCAGTCGCAACTTCTGTATTGATATTGTCTTATTGTGCATTATTCTCGGAATTGCTGCTTATCTGTATAAGTAAGTTCATTACCTTTACTTGTCACCAATCTTTTGATGTATATATCTTAAGGTCTTATAGTTTAGTTCATTTCGTATTTATTTCTTCATTCCGGTGGTTATTTTCTTACCTTGGTTTAAGCATCTAAGATAAAATGATTCCTTTTGTTTCAACACCCATGATTTGGGCTTTAACTTGTATTCCAGTCTCTTTCTAACACAGTGATCATTCTTTAATGTTGTCGCGATATCCGCGTCTACTGTGCATGCTCAAGGTTACACATATAGTTTATCAGTCATTGATATAGAGCAAGAGGGGAATATCTTTTTCCCAAAGTTTGGTAATGCTTTGGGGCACTAAAGGAGATATAATTACTGTAATGCTATTGACACGGGCAATGACTACTTTTGTATGGCCTGAGTTATCATACTGAAACATGGTAATCCTATATAAATATTCTTCTAACCATCCAAGAAGGGAAAGAAATATTGGAGACGGTTCCTCTTTCGCTTCAGCCAACAGATAACTTCAGTGTCCAATTTTTCTTTAGCCCGAATAACATCAGAATATCTAACTATTCGATTTTTGTTCCAGTGTGTTGAAGAAGTGAGATGCTCAGAGATCTATGATTCCGTGGCCTTATTCAGCAGTTGCCCCAGACCTGAAGCGTTGTGTACATTGTAATTTCATGAGCCTATGTGAACTTGGTTCTAAAGCTTGTTCCAAACTTTTGATTTTTTTGGGAAGACTTGGATATGCGCATTTTCAGTTCGTCTTGTGCCATAATAATATTTAAAGTCTTGATGTTTTTGTACTGTATGAAGCCCACAACTGAAAAAGAATGTTATGATTACCTTCAGTTACATTCCGTACGTCCAATTGTGGAGGTGCTTGTTATTATTGAAACCCATATGCGATTCCATACCCAATTGGATGTCCATCTTTTGAGACTGTAATATAGAATTCTTGATTTTTCATGTGAATTTTTTCAACTGACGGCCTTCTTTGGCAAGGGCTCAGGTTTAAATCTCAACGGGATCCCCGAGCTGCTGCGCCAGAATCATTGTCGGTGTCGGAAGAGGTTGGGGAGCCTATTTAGCACTTTTACTAAGTAGGCGGTGATTTAATTCGTCAGATTATGAAATTTACAAATTTAAAATATATTTTAAAAATTTGATTTTGAACCGTAAAAAATGAATCTGATGGATTAGATCACCGTTAAGTAGTCTACTTAGCAAAAGTGCCAAGGAGACTTCCTTTCTCCTTGTCGGAAGTAAACTTCTTGATTATTTCCCAGTGACGAAATATTTTGCATTTACATTTAGCAAACAAAAGCCTATGTGGAACGTAACCGTGGATTAAATAATGCATGTTATGTGCATCTTGATGTGTTATAAAAGTTTGATATCTTGGTAATAAGTTTGCAACCTGTGGCAGATGATTACTATCTGACTTTTTAAATGTTCCAACTCTTTTTGCTATTTTTCTTTATTTTAGTTCATGAAGATTTTCATGGTTTCTGATTCATATGAAAATCAACATTGCTTTTTTTTTTTCTAATCCATTGATGATAACTGTTTATGAAAACTGATGACGCAACTTGCAACATAAGTTAAAATATATTTGATGTTATTTTCTGTTACCCATTGCTTATATAACTTTTAGTAGTCTTAATTTTCTTTTTGATGGATATACGTTCGGTGTGTTAAATTAGATCTCGCTTCTTTACAAAAGCAAGCATTCAAGAATGGAAATTAAATTGCGTCCAACTGCAGTTGCACTGTGATCTTCTTGAAGTGCCATTGGTGCAAATCCATCAACTTCAATGTCCCATTAGAGTTTTGGAGAAATGTTGTAGTTTCTGAGTTTGTTTCTTTGTTTTCTTATGCACCAACTTGCAATGAGCAAACAATGAATCTTCAACCTGATTACTGATTCCACTGCTAATAAGTAATAGGTATCAACCTAACAGGACTGTTTTTCTGCCAATCCCAATCCAAACTACATGATAGTAAAATACTGCATGTCTGCATATGATTTCATCGTGATCTCCCTGCCATAATTGGTCCCTAACTTGCACAGCTACTGGATGTCATGCTCATGGTCAAGATTTCAGAGAACAATGAAGCCACAATTTTATCTATGATTCAACATTGAGTATTAATAGAATGAAAGAAACAAAATCCTGATTGGGTGAGGTTGGTCGCATCTCAACCACTACTCTCAGCACAGTTTTTATGCCCAAACTGGTTCTTAAACTTCCATAGGATTGCAGATCACCAAGACATTGTTCAACAACATCAACAATCAGCCTTAAAGAAAGGCTGTTTGGTGGATTTGGACTAAAGTTCGATAATAATACAAAAAGACCAACTAATTGCAGTGCATATGCAGAACCATAGCTGCCCTTATTTCACTTGCAAACAACTAAGCATAAGCAAGTAACAGGAAAGCAGGCATATCCAGAGGAATCTCTCACTGAAGAACCAGGCAACCTTCTGGAAAGTGAGAAGTTGTAGCAGGCTGGTATGGAGCTTCAACATTTTCATTCCCGCAAGTGTTTTCTGCTTCGGACTCGACCAGATTGGTGGCTTCAAAGATGTAAGCTTTCACTTCCTGGAACCTCTCCTCAGATAGTGAAACCTCAGCCAGAAGCCTCCAAGCATAGTCCTCTGATGCCTCTTCATAATCCTTCTTCCGCTTCAGCACCATGTGCCCACTGATCTCCCATGCTGCTGGGTTCACTTGAGTATCTAGTAGCTCCTGACTTACTTCACCAAGGGCTTGTTTCTCAGCATAGCACTGCAAAGTTCAATCGAGAGAAAAAGATTAGACCAGATAAATCTCAAAACTCAACAACTAAAGGTTTTCCTGTATAAATTTTAGGGATGCTGAAAAACAAATCATTAGAAACATCATTTGATGCCCAAGCTACTGTGTGAAACACCAAAAATCATAATTTGACGTGGTGTTCCTTGATTCAACATGTAAGAATAAGATAAGAAAGCATCCAGATTATAGACACATTTAAGCAAATTGCGAAGTATCTAATATTATTGGTGTTCAAATTTATGAAGTTTTCAGATCAAAAGAATAGGCCGAAGACAAAAGTTCTCTAATATGAAACTAGGGCAAGGAAAGCCAATTAGTTCACACGAGCCATTCAGCTAGTCATGAAATCAAAGCTCCAGCTTATTATAAAGCCTTCACAAAAAGAAAGATACTAAATAGACTATCTAATTTGTCTTACTTTATTGGCTAGCAAAGCTATCACAAAGTGACATTGATACTAGATACATCAAAGTCCTCACAAGATGACATACTACCTCAATGCTTGCTTAAACGAGCAAGTAGATAAGCTACAAAAAGAATACACTATAAAGACATCTAACAAATCAAGATATACAGCCAAAATTACCTGAGGGAAGAGGAAGATCCTCCTGCCAGAATCAGAAATAAGAACATTAAATGGAATATTGTTCTCTTGAAGACATATGCAGGAGTTGGCAACCAGATCAGATAAATCTTTCAAAGTGTTTCCTCCCTCATAAACAAGGGCTCTGACAGGATAATTCACCAGGCGGGAGACCTTTACTCCAGTGTTGGACAGACCTTCAACTATTGGCAACTTTTCTGTAGGAGCTTTCTCCACTGGGAAGGGCACAGACAAGTAATAAGCCTGCCATCATACAGCCAAAAACCTTTGGTGTCAATCATCAGCAAAAAAATGTCATGGCCGGCAAAATGATCAACTTCTCATGCCAATTTAGCAGCAACCATTGCGAAAAGATAGACCAAAGCATGAGATATTTACCTGGAAGTGCAGGTGATTGATGGTGGCGAATGCTCCCAGACTGTTGTAACCAAGCCTGAAGTAAGGGCTACCTGCTTCTGCTGCCATATGAAGGGCGAGCAAGAAACTGTCCGCATCGATCCTCTGAGGCAAGCAGTCCAGGACACGAGGGATCAGCAGCACATGACCATACTCAATAGGACTTACCTGCAATTTTACAAACGATGCAAACCTCAGCAACCATTCAAAAATATGTGAAAACTAACAACAGAGCATACTAAACAATCTAATTACATTGATAGCAACAACACTTGGAGTCTTGGCACCATCAACAGCAGCTTTCTCAAAGAACTGAGACTTCTCGCTTTGCGCGGCCTCAAAGCGGAAAAGCACCTCCTCCTGGCCGACCTTGGTGAAGTTAAATTTGGTGGGATCGAAAGGCTGGAGAACTCGGTCCACCCGGAACTCTGTGGGGCGTTTCTTCAGGTGGCGACCCTCGTTCAGCTGGGCAACAAAGCCCTGTTCTCCCGGGATGACCTTGGTCTCGCATGCCGTTACGTCATAGCGGAACAGGCCACGGCTCATGCGATCCTCCCACTGCAAGAGACCAGAAATTTCATCAGTCACATTTACAGCACGAAATGAAATTGGAGTCACAGGAGCAAAACAAAAAAAAACAAACTTTAATGAGTTTTTCCAGAAGAGATATTACTTGTCCAAGAACAAGGCTGGTGAGGAAAAAGTCCGGCGACAGCTCCTCAGCAGCACCGGACGACGGAGTTTTCGGAGTCCCGTCGCTCTTGAAGGCATAAAGAGGAAGCTTTGAGACTGTCATAAGCACAAGAACGAGATCAGTGGAATGCCTTAAAAGGTTCTACAAAAGATCGAATTTTTAGATGGAGCGCATATACAAGATTCGGATTTTGAAGAGAAATATCTCATCAAAGACGGGATTTTGACAATTACCAGGCAAGCAGCACTTTCCGAGGCAGTTGCGGCCACAGCCGGCGGTCTCGCCGGCGGCGTCCTCCTGGTAGTTAGAGAGCACGGTGGGAACCCTCTTAATGGTGAGCATCCTCGTCTATTTCACTCTCTCTCTTGTATAAAGGCGGAAGAAAAAGGCAGACCTAAACAAACCCTAATCTAATCTAATCTAAACTAAGACAGGGCAGAGAAGAGACCGCCGCCGGCGAGGAAGAGGAGATCGGAGGGGCTGCCGCCTTCGGAGGGGAGGGCGCCGCGACCACCGTGGGGAGCGGGAGAACGATTCTTATCGAAGGAAGCGGCGGCGAGGGAAGCGGAGGAGGACCAGCGCCGGGCGAAATCCACCTGCGGAGGTTGGGGATGGAAGAGGAGGCGGTGGAGAACCCACCGGCCGACGCCAAACTTAGCCGTGATTACCCAACTCGACAGAAACCTCCGAGGATTCGATCAAAATCGCTCCTTTTTCCCGATCTCCCTCCCTTCCCTTCCTCCTTCCCTCTCACTCTGCTTCCTGCTCTGTTTGTTTGGGGTTTTGGTCTGGAGGAGGAAACGAGAAAGGTGGTGCCTTTTTATTGCGGTTGGTGTGGCAAACGGAAAGGTGAATAGGGAGAGGAGAAAAGTTGCAATTTTTTTTTTGGTAAAAGAAAGGTTGCAATTTTAGTTGCTGTGCCAAACAGATGGGACCCAACAGCTCTCTCTCTCTCTCTCTCTCTCTCTCTCTCTCTCTCTCTCTCTCTCT